>CAUYPK010018309.1:0-50623 GCA_963574355.1 Loris lydekkerianus
TTAACAAATGGAAAAACATACTATGCTCATGGCTGGGAAGAATCAACATTGTTAAAATGTCCATACTACCCAAAGCAATATACAATTTTAATGCAATCCCTATTAAAGCTCCACTGTCATACTTTAAAGATCTTGAAAAAATAAAACTTCATTTTATACGGAATCAGAAAAAAATTCAAATATCCAAGATATTACTCAGAAATAAAAACAAAGCAGGAGGAATCATGTTACCGGACTTCAGACTATATTATATTATAAATCAATAGTGATCAAAACAGCATGGCACTGGCATAAAAACAGAGAAGTAGATGTCTAGAACAAAATAGAGAACCAAGAGATGAATCCAGCTACTTCCCATTATTTTATCTTTGACAAGCCAATTAAAAATATTCAGTGGGGAAAAGATTCCCTATTTATCAAATGGTGCTGTGTGAACTGGCTGGTAACCTGCAGAAGACTGAAACTGGACCCACGCCTTTCACCATTAACTAAGATAGACTCTCACTGGATTAAAGATTTAAACTTAAGACATGAAACTATAAAGATACTGGAAGAAAGTGCAGGGAAAACCCTTGAATAAATCAGTCTGGGCAAGTATTTTGTGAGGAGGACCCCCCAGGCAATTGAAGCAGTATCAAAAATACACTACTAGGACCTGATCAAACTAAAAAGCTTCTGCACAGCATAGAACACAATAAGTAAAGCAAGCAGACAGCCCTCAGAATGGGAGAATATATTTGTAGGTTATGTCTCCAACAAGGGTTTATTAACCAGAATTGGTTAATAAGCAACAAAAGAACAAGTGATTCCATCGCAGGCTGGGCAAGGAACTTGAAGAGAAACTTCTCTGAAGAAGACAGGTGTATGGCCTACAGACATATGAGAAAATGCTCATCATCTTTAATCATCAGAGAAATGCAAATCAAAACTACTTTGAGATAGCATCTAACTCCAGTAATATTAGCCCATATCACAAAATCCCAAGGCCATAGATGTTGGCGTGGATGTGGAGAAAAGAGAACACTTCTACACTGCTGGTGGGAATGCAAATTAATACATTCCTTTTGGAAAGATGTTTGGAGAACACTGAGAGATCTAAAAATAGATCTGCCATTCAATCCTATAATTCCTCTACTAGGCATATACCCAGAAGTCCAAAAATCACATCATAACAAAGATATTTGTACCAGAATGTTTACTGCAGCCCAATTCATACTTGCTAAGTCATGGAAAAAGCCCAAGTGCCCTTTGATCCATGAAAGGATTAATAAATTGTGGTATATGTACACCATGGAATATTATGCAGCCTTAAAGAAAGATGGGGACTTTACCTCTTTCATGTTTACATGGATGGAGCTGGAATATATTCTTCTTAGTAAAGTATCTCAAGAATGGAAGAAAAAGTATCCAATATACTCAGCCCTACTATGAAACTAATTTATGGCTTTCACATGAAAGCTATAACTCAGTTATAACCTAATATGGGGAAGGGAGGGAGGCATAAGGATGGGCGAAGGGTGGGTGATTGGTGGGATTAAACCTGCGGTGCATCTTACAAGGCTACATGTGAAACTTAGTAAATGTAGAATATAAATGTCTTAACACAATAACTAAGAAAATGCCAGGAAGGGTATGTTAACCAGTGTAATGAAAATGTGTCAAATGGTCTATAAAACTGGTGTATGGTGCCCCATGATCACATTAATGTGCACAGCTATGATTTAATAAAATAAATAAATAAATAAATAAATAAAATCACAATGAACAGAAAAAAAAAAAAAGAAATATAAAACATAAGGGGTACTTTCAGATTGAAAACTCCTATTTTGCCACTAATAAAAAAATCCTGAATAATCAATAAACAGCAAAGATTTGTTATTAGTTCAAAAGATTTTATATTCGCATACTCATCACTTAATAAACAAGTTTAACTAAAGAAGCATATATTGTGGGACAGAGGCAAGATGGCTGACTGAAGCCATCTTTCCACAGAGGCTCCCATCCAGAAGGAGAGTTAAAGGATAGAAGTTTAGCAAGTAACCTGGTGGATTACAGCTCAGCCAAGAGAGAAGGTTGAAGAATGCACATAAACCCTGTGGAAGCAAGCTATGATTCCAAGGATACAAATAAAAGATACAAAATCCATCACCAAATGGACGGGAGTCCCCTCCCCCATAAGAACAACTCCCTGTTTGCCATAAATAAGCATATATTAAGTTTTTTGTGATTTCTATGAAATCAGTGCCAGGGTCCTTACATCAGCAGACTAGAAACGTTTTCTCTTTATTGAGTACCACTGTAAGAGCTACCTGAACTTAGACAGTCATTATTTTTTCTCTTTAAGTGGATGCATAAGCTGGGATTAAGCCTTTTAATAAGACTGATTTTTTTATGGTTCGTGTTAGAGTAAGGAAATAATGAGTTTATAGAATCAAAGACTAACAGTGTCAACTGAAGTCTGGAAGGAAGATTTGCGGAAATATTTTTGCCATTTATTAAAGATGTGTGGGGGTCTGTAGGGGGTTAGGAAGGCAAGTAAGGAGAATCCTGAAAGATGATGAGGTAAAGGATAAAGGGAAGTTAGAACTATTGCTAAGATCTCTTCTCTGGAACAACCTCCTTCCCTCACTCAGTCACCTCCTACGCTTCTGTTCTTTAACCTCCTCAGGATTCACAGACACTTGTCCTTTTTCTTTCTCCTTGTCAGCACCCACTTGCCTTTTATTCTTCCCACCTACAGGTTGACCCATCATTTAGATGACTTTGTGGCCAATATTCTTATCTGACCTTCCTCACATACACTCCAATCCTTTATCAATCAATAATCCTAGGCTTCTGTATATGGCTAGCAAAAGTCACCACCCTGTGACTGCTACTAGTACCAATCCATAGACTTTAGTAAAAATAGAATCTAGAATATAGCATGCTTTCCATTCCTCAGCTTTCTTTCTTCAATGAAGTTATTTTTCTTCTTTTATAATAATGATTACTATTATCATTAAATTGCCCTATGTTCATGTAAAAAATAGTGTATAATAAAATGAAAAGTCAAATTATCTCTTCACTCTATTCCCCGTCCCATGGTCATTCATATGTTCTTCTAGCATGTTCTTAGCTTGAATATACACACACAGGGTCATACTTTATATAGTATTAAAGGATTTCTTTTCTTGCTTACTATATCTTAGATCTTTCCATCTCCTACAACCATATTTTTTTCATTCTTTTAAAAAACTTCAAAACATCTGTTCAATGGATATACCATAATTATAAATTGAACTAGTCATTGACTGGTGGGCATTTAAGAATTCACCAGAGGCTGAATCTAAGTTTTATAATATGTAACATGAGAAGAAAAATATTAGTAATCTCAATTAACTCAAGCATTGGGAACAATGTTGGAAATTGAAGCAATTGCTAGTATTTGTTATGAAAGAGAAATTGAACTGGATATTTCCCAGTATAGATCTTTTTCTCCTTCTATTGAACTATTTCATGAGGTAAATTTTTAGAAATGTGTTTACTGAGGCATTAATGTGAAGAATGTTTTTATAGGGCTTGATGTGTACTGCCATTTTATATTTTTAAAAGTTTGTATCAGTGTCCATTGTCAACAGCAATAAAATAATAGTTTATATTTCCCTACTGTTTATTTTGTACCTGTGTTTTGTTTCTATTAACTCTTTTTTTCTCCCCCAAATCATATAATGTGGATACTATTATTATTGTCAACACTATTTATTTAGATGAGAAAACTGAGACACAGAGAGAAAGCCACTTGCCCAAAGTTACATGGCTGGATTTAAATTCAGAGGGTATGACTTTAGAGCTGGGCCACTTAATTATCACCTCTCATTGACTAATTATATGTGTGATAGCTAACATTTAGAGGTTATAATCGAGGGGGGCAATAACAGGGCAGTGTTGATGGCATTGAATACTATCTCCAAGTTACTTCATTTTTCTTTTACTATTAACTGCACTGACTTTTAAATCATTTTTATTATTGTTGTTATTTTGCTGTATTTGTATCCGCCTTTAAAGAAAATGCCTGTTTAGGTATATTTTCTCCAATAATCAGGAGAGATTACCTAGGTTATGCATATCCCCTAATTCTCAGGGACAGGGAGGCAGACATTGAGTACTTGCTCTCTTTGTGGTATCTCCTTTCTCTGATTTTTTTGTTCCTGATTCTTGCTTTTGGATAAAGTGAACTCTTGAGCAGCTCCTACCAAATGTCTCACTCAACAGGAAGCTTCTTGCTAACAGTTTCTATAGCTACAAACTAATATGTCAGTGACAGAGGCCCTAGGATGGTGAACTTTTTCTAATTTCCCCTCTGTGGATATGTCCTTCCACCAAAGTGTCCACGTGGTGCAGAAAGGGCAAAGTCTAAGTAAATACTTTTCTCACAACATGATGGAATATCAAGGGAAAAATGTATATAGTTCAATGATATTAACATGAGCACAAAATTTATTAGCTAAATTTGTATATTCTGAGAAGAAAAGGGGGAGTTATTTTTTTCTTTTACTCTGGGCCAGCCAACATACACAGAACTACCCTGAACAATAGTCATCCTACTCATGGCAAACAATCAAGGTGACAATGTATAAGTGATTACACAGTCATTTGAGGGAGACTTTTGCGTTCAATCTTCACATCAGCAGGTACCTCTACATTTTTGGCCACTTAGTATCACTTTTGTAATTGTAAATCTGCCTTACTTCTGCTTTATGGAAATGCTGAGGTAGGAAGAAGGAGGAGGAGAAGGAGGAGGAGGAGGAGGAGGAGGAGGAGGAGGAGGAGATATAATAGCCACAACAATTACTCCTATGCTTGTTTGTCATGTGATTTTGCTACTTATTCCAGTAAAGGTAGAGTGTATTATTCTCTCCTCTTGAACTTGGACTGGTCTTGTGGAGAACAGTCCAAGTTCAAGGAGGAAGTGATGTTGGATGATGCCTGGGTATAAGCCTCAAAGAACTTTGCATATTTGTCTTTTGTTCTCTTTGAATGTTTCCCTGAGACCAACTTCATGTGAAGAAGTTCAGGATGAATGTCTCAGCAACAGGCCAACCTGTCCGATCAGAGGTCAACCCAGCTCATCACAATGACTGAGCCTGGGTAAGGTGAATAGAAGGACCATCCAGCAAACACACATAATTGGGAGAAATAATGAATCACACTTGGTTTTAAGTCAGTAAGTTTGGAGTCAGTTTGTTATACAACAAAAGACAACTAAAACAAATGCTGCTTAACATAATTTTTCCCTCCCATCTATACTTGTAGTTTAATCATAATAATAAACTCATTTGGGATTTACCCAAGATACGATGTACAGGTTTTAAAACCACTACAATCCTTAGCAAATGCCTTTCTGCTGTTAGCTAAAATGGGTCAAGCTTGCCCTGATCATTTCTTCATGAAAACCAAAAAAAGGGCTTAGTTTGTGCCAAGTCAGGGACCATTCCTACGTCCTTACTGACTTTACAACTACATAGTTAAAGGACTTTATTTTTTGCTTTTTTTCTCTTGCTTCCAGAGATAAGGAGTTATCTTAACTACTCCCAAATAACCAACATCTTTTCCCACCTAGACACCAAAGCCACTATTTATTCATTAAAAGCTGCTATTGTGATGTACCAATTATTGGGCTGGAGGATTTATTTAATCCATCCTTCACAAGACCAAGGTGTAGGTGACACTGGAAAAAATAAATCTTCTTCTCAAATGGATAGGGCCAGGAACTCCAATTCAAGGGCAATCTTATATAAGAAATTGTAAAACTTCCTGATTATTTTTATCTCCCTTAATTTCTGAATTAAGAGAGTTCTAATTTCTTCAAAGGGGCTTTCCATGAAAGCTGCAGATTTCATGATTCCTCACATGAAAATAATGAGCAGAACCTTCCTAACTCTGAATGTCAATGTTGCTATCATTCACTACTTGTAGGGTTTAGATGAGGCTAAGGTCAGTTCTCAAATATTTCTCAATAAATTTTCTATGCTTTTAGATAATGTCAGAAGAAATAATAATTGAGATAAATAAGGCTTAGATCATGGAGGGGTAGGTGATTTTTCACTTGAATGGCTCCTTGAATCACTCAGAACTACTTTTTCTTCTTAACAGATAATCCTTTCTGAGATAGGATTAATTTTTGGAAGGTAGTTGTCAGCAGGTTTCAAAAGCATACTTGCTGCATATAAATCCTCTTATCTGTAAGAGTCTTTCCACTGGTAGAAACTAAATATATACTATAATTGTCATTTAAGAATCTGTGGTAACTAACTCCCTGCAGACCCATCCCCTGTGGTAGGCCAAGTCTCCTATTGTATGATGCCCCCCCCCATCCTGTGCCCACAGTGGGTCATGCCTTCACAGACCCTCACAGGCTATACTCCTTATTTCTGTGTGCCAGCAACCAACCAGCAGAACAGCCCCCCTTAGGCCCTGTGTACTGACCAGGGGACCATGCTGCCACAGCACCACATGACACCATGCCTTTGACCCAGCCCTCCCCCACAAACCTGCTAAGCACAAGCCACATCCTCACATACTGCCATTGCACCTAGACCTAAATGGAGTGAATGTTCATAGCCCTGAAGCCTATAGACACCACTTGGATAACTTCACCAAACAGCCACTCACACCACCACAGGGAGACCAGGCCAAATAGTCTCCTGCAACACTTGTCTGACTGGAGAAAAACTTACCCATTTCCCTGCTTGAGCTCCCAACTGTGACACCAGGAGTCAACTCACCACTCCATATAAAGATCCCCTAGCACTAGCCTAGGTACCCTCACATGCCCAGGAACTGGCCTGGGTCTATGCCATACCCTGGCACCCTCCACGATCTCAAAACTCATCTAGGTACCAGCCAAGGTCACACTACCCACCTCTATGGAAAAGGATGTGTACAGCCCCTTCATCCTGAGCTTCCAACAGTGGTTTGGGGACCAATACATTAATGTGAATGAATATCTCCCAGCATAAGCTTAGATTCTGACCATAGGAGATTGGATGACACAGGAGAATAGCCAGGTTACACATTCTCAGTTCATCTGTCTCCCTCTCACCAGATCAATCCTCTAGGAATAGAATACAAAAGTATTATCTAGGGACCTCTCCTCCTTCTCACAAAGTAGGAAAGGTCCCAGCAAAGCAGAACAGTTGCTTTACAAATATATCAGTCCTGAACTCAGAGAAGAGGCTTCAAATAAGAAGAAACCATCAAAAAGATTCTAGTAACATGATAAAACAAGCTAGTTCAACATTCCCAAAGGACCACAATGTATCCACAGCAATGGAACGCAACCAAAAGGAAATTATCATAATGTCAGAAACAAAATTCAGAATATCAATGGCAAATGAATAAAATGTAATTGAATAGAAAGGCAAAAACTGACACAGAGAAACCAAAATAAAAAATAAAAAAAGTTTCTGGACATCAATGGAAAAAAAAAATGAAAAACTCACTAAAGTGATAGACAACATAGGAAAGAATACAACAGAACTTCAAGAAATGAAATAATCATTTAGGGATTTAGAAAGTTCAGCAGAAAGCTTCCACTAGACCTAATAGAAGAAAGAATTTTAGAGCTTGAAAAAAAAGCTTTCAAATTAACCCAGTCAGCCAAAGATTCAAATAATAATAATAGAGAAGAATAAACAATCACTAAGAGAAATATAAAACTATATGAAATGAGCCAATATCTGAATTATAGGTAACCTGGACTGAAAATAAAAAAAAGTAAAAGGCATGAAAACTTTACTCAAGGGAATTACTGAGGAGAACTTCACAGGTATCACCAGAGATTCAGATATCCAGGTGCAAAATGGTCATTGAGCATCTTGGAAAATTCACAGAAAATAGGATATCTCCAAAACACATAGTCATCAACCTGGCCAAAGTAAAAATCAGGGAGAAAAATCTGCAAGCTGGAAGATGAAAGCAACAACTGAACTGCAAAGGAAAACCCATTAGGCTAACAGTTGAATTCTCAGAAGAGATCTTATAAGCCAGAAAAAACAGGCCCCATTTTTAAACTTAAACAGAAAAACTTCCAGCCAAGAATTTTTGTATCCTGCAAAATTAAATTTTATGAAAGATGAAGAAGTAAAGACTTTTCCAGACCAGCAAAGACTAATGAAATTTGTCACTAGTAGACTTGCCCTTATAAGAAATGCTCAAAAGTACATTATACATTAAAAAAAAAAAAAAAGTTGCCAGGCAGTATAAAAAAATTCAAACTTTATAGCTCAAAGCTCTTATAAAAAAATAGCACAAGAGCAAAAACAAAGCAATAAAATATCAACTAACATGGTGAACAGCAAACAACACACCAATACTAACACTCAACATGAATGGTCTAAAGGTTTCAATCAAAAGGCACAAACTGGATGAAAGGATTAAAAAAAAAAAAAAAAAAAAAACCCAAACCAATGTACTTGCTATCTTGAAGAAATACATCTAAACCACAGGACTCACTCAGACTCAAGTAGAGGGTTAGAAAAAATATTCAACACAAGTGGAAAAAAAAAATTGCATAGGTGTAGCCATTCCCATAACAGAAAAATAGACTTTAACAATGGTAAAGAAAGATAAAGATAGTCATTATAAAATAATAAAGGGAGCAATTCAACAAGAAGACATAATAATGCTAAACATATATGCACCAAGCACAGAAGCTATCAGTTTCATAAGGTATATTCTTCTAGATCTAAGCCAAGAAATGAACAATGGCATAATAACTTCAATGCTCTATTGACAGACTAGACTGATGAAATACATGGTGTCCATAATGTTTGTGTACAATTTAAAATAGCGTTCCATTGACATCCTGTATATAAAGAAAAACTGAACTTAAACAGGACTCTGGAACAAAAGACCCTATCAGACATAAACAGAATATTATACCTGAAACTATTGAATATGCATTTTTCTCATAAGTGCCTGGGAAATTTTCCAAGATTGATTATATCTTAGACAACAAAACAAGTCCCAGTAAATTCAGAAAAATGAAAATAATACCATGTATCTTCTCAGACCACAGTGGGATAAAACTAGAAACGCTCAAGACAAAACACCCAAAACTACATAAAGTCCTGGAAATTAAACAATGTGTTGTTGAATGATCCTTGGGTCAATGATGAGATTAAGATGAAAACCAATAGATTCCTTGAACTGAATGAGAAAGGGGACACAGCTTTCAAAATCTATGGAACTCAAGAAAAACATTCCTCACAACCTTAAATGCCTAAATTAAAAAGACAGAGCGATCACAAATTAACAACCTACTGTCACATTTCAAGGAACTAGAAAACAAAGAACAAATCAAACCCCAAGCCAGCAGAAGAAATATCAAAGCTCAGATCAGAAGTAAACAAGGGGAAACTAAAATAGCAATACAAAGGATCAATGAAAAAAAAAAAAAAAGCTGATTCTTTCAATAGATAAATAAAAATAATCAACCTCTAGACAGATTAACTAGAAATAGAAGAGTAAGTACCCAATGACTCTAAGCAGAAACCAAAAAGTATACCAGGGTGATTAGAGATGATGCTGCAGAAATACAAAATATCATTTGTGAATATTATGAAAACTCTACACCTCAAATTATAAAATAAAAAGGGAAAGGACAGATTCTAGGAAACACACAACCTCCCAAGCCTGAATCAAGAAGAAATAGAAATTCTGAACAGAACAATAATGAGCAGCGATATTAAAAACGTAGTAATTAAAAATCTCCTAGCAAAACAAGCCCCATCACAGATAAATTCACATCAGAATTCTACCAGACTTACAAAGAATAACTGGAAGAACTGGTAGCAATTCTACAGAAATTATTACATAATATCAAGAAAGCAGAAACACTCTGCAATTTATTCTATAAAGCCAATACCAATCACACTGACACCAAAGTCAGGAAAAGACACAACAACAACAACAACAACAAAAAAGAAAGAAAGAAAGAAAGAAAGAAAGAAAGAAAGAAAGAAAGAAAGAAAGAAAGAAAGAAAAAGGAGTAGGAGGAGGAGGAGGAGGAAAGAAGATAAAACTACAGACCAAAATCTGTTATGAACATAGATGCAAAAATCATCAACAAAATATTAGCAAACCAAATTGAATAGCATATCGAAATAATAATCCACCATGATCAGTTGACTTTCCTTCCAGGGATGTAGAGAAGGCTTCATATACCTAAATCAATAAATGCCTTGCACCACAAAAAAACAAACAAAAAAACAAAAAAACATCAATAAAATCTAGCTTCTTTTCATTCAACAAACTCTTAATGAAATAGACATAGAAGGAACATAACTCAAAATTATAAAAACTATATAAGACAAACTCATGGCCAAAATACATATGGAATGGGGAAGATCTGAAAACATTACACCTAAGAACCAGAACAAGAGAAGAGTGCCCACCATACTGTCTCTGTTCAACTTAGGATTGGAAGTCCTAGCCAGAGGAAAGAAATAAAGGGCATCAATATCAGGAAAGAGGAGGTCAAACTGTCCCTATTTGCTGACAATATCATCTTGTATCTAGACAACTCCATGAGACTCCTGAAGTAGATAAATAAATTCAGCAAAGTCTCAGGTTACAAAACCAATATACACAAATCAGTAGCATTTCTATATCCTAACAACAGTCAGGTGGAGAGCGAAATCAAGGACTCAAAATAATTCACGATAGCAACAAAGAAAATAGAATATTTAGGAATACACCTAATGAAGCAGGTGAAAGATATCTACTATAAAGAACTATAAAACACTGATGACACAAACAGATGGAAAAATATCCCTTGCTCATGGATTGGTAGAATTGACATTGTTAAAATTGCATACAGCCCAAAGTGATTTATAGATTCAACACAATCTCCATTAAGATGCCATCATTATAATTCACAAACCTAGAAAAAATTATCCTAGGGCAGTGTCTGTGGCTCAATGGAGTAGGGCGCCGGCCCCCTATGCCAGAGGTGGTGGGTTCAAACCCAGCCCCAGCCAAGATCTGCAAAAAATAATAATAATAATAAATAATAATAATAATCCTAAACTTCATTTTGAAACCAATAAAAAGCCTAAACAGCAAAGGCAATCTTGAGCCAAAAGAACAAATCTGGAGGTACCATATTCTCTGACTTCAAATTATACTACAAAGCTATAGTAACCAAAACAGCATGGTACTAGTATGAAAGGACAGACATGGACTAATGTAACAGAATAGAGAACCCAGAAATAAAACCATCTACCTACAACCAACTGATATTTAACAAAGCAGACAACAACATACACTGAAGAAAGGAACTCTGTTTAATAAGTGGTTCTGAGAAAACTGGATAGCTTCATGCATAACAATGAAATGGGATCCCTATCTCTTGCCATACACAAAAACGAAAGACTTAATTGTAAGGCAGGACACCATAAAAATTCTAGAAGAAAACATAAGAACATCAGCCTAGACAAAGTATTTCTAAACCCCAAAGGGAAATACAGCAACAACAACAACAACAAAATATTTATAAATGGGACTTAATTAAATTAAAAACATCTGCACAGCAAAGGAAATAATCAACAGAATGAATAGACTACCTACAGAACGGTAAAAAGTATTTTCAAACTATATACCCCAAAAAGGTCAAATATCCAGAATCTACAAAGAACTACAGCAAATCAGCAAGGAAAAAAAAAAAAAAAAAAAAACAGCAACCTAATCAAAAGTGAAGAGAAGTTTTTTGAGAGACGATAAATAAATGGCCAAGAAACATATTTTAAAATGCTCAACATTACTAATCTTCAGAGAAATGCAATTAAAAGTACAAAGAGATACCGCCTTACTCCTTTCAGAATGCCATGATTAAAAAGTCCCAAAACAATAGATGATGGTGTGGATAAACAGAGAAAGGAATATTTATACGTTGACGGTGGGACTATAAATTAATACAACCTGTATGGAAATTCCTTTAAAAAACAAACTAATTTGGGCAGCACCTGTGGCTCAAATGAGTAGGGCACCGGCCCCATATACCAGTGGTGGTGGGTTCAAACCCAGTCCCAGCCAAAAAAATAAAAAAAGAAATGAACTAATTTAATCAAAAGGACACATGCACTGGAATGTTTACCACAGCATGATTCCCAATTGCCTAGATATGGAATTAACCTCAGTTGCCTATCAATTCATGAATGGATAAAGAATATGTAATGTGCACACACGTATGCACACACACACACACCATGGAATACAAAAAGAAATGAAATAAGGTCTTTTGCAACAACTTAGATGGAAGCAGAGACTATTATCCTAAGAGAAGAATGGAAAAACAAACACCCTGTGTTCTCACTAATAATTAGAAACTAACAGGTGAGTACACATGAGCACAAAGAAATATGAAGGACCTGAGAAATCACAAAAAGGGAAAGGGGAATGAGGAATAAAATGTTACCTATTGGGTACAATTAACATTATTTTGGTAATCAGCATAAAGAAGATCTGACTTAATATTTGGAAATAATAAAAAGAATCTGTGCTAAAAAAACATAGTAACAATTTTTATTCACTGTGGTGTCTATTTATCTATATTTAAGGCTAATAAGCCTTTTTTTGGAACATCAGGATCTGTAACTACAACTAAAATACCACCAAGCTGGCAGTTAACTCCTTCCCTTTCATTAATAAGAATTTACAGTTTGAAAATCAAGTATCCCTAACTGCACAGAAATATCACTATTCTAGTTTTTAAAAAAAAATCAAAACTAAGGTACCATTCCTGCATTAAGAGTATTTTAAATTATCAGATTAAATCACAACTGTTCAAATATATATATAGTATTTTCAAATATTTTGAATCTTAAGACAGTTTGCCTAAAGGAATTTTTTAGTCTTTTCACATGCTATATTCTGGCTTTGTAAGTGCCAAAATTCCACAAGGAAGCTGCTGGCAATATTTCTGTTTCATTAGAGAAAAAACACTGAAATCAGTTTACTCTGGACTCTGATCAAACTATAAAATAAGAAGCACTGAAAAAGATAATTTCAATAATCTATGGCACATGTATCTCTTAAGTATTTGTAAGTCACAGGCAAATTCTTTAAAACACAAAGAAAAGTTATGATTAAATATTTTAAATTTTATGTTTGCTCTTTTTCTCGTTCAAAGAGATTATATAATTGGTATTGACTAATTAGAAAATCTAAGGTATAAACAAATACAAAATACAAATAAATATGTATAACATTATATCAATATGATTAATTCATATATTTTGTAATATTATTTCCAGTCTTACATATAATTTGTTCCTCAACATTTTTGCATATCTCCACACCTTTCAATAAGATAAAAAAAGACAATTTTAATGTTGTATAAATTGCATTATATGGGTATTCAATCATTCATTTAATTCATTTCTTAGATATTTTGGAAATTATACAAAACAGATAAGCATTTTATTTCAATATAAAACTAATTACTAAACTGATACATGCCAATGAGCTACACTAAAGGCTACAGTGGTAGCTTTGTTACATGTGAGTGCATTCTCTACTTAGTTATTGTAAAGCCAATATAAATTGTCATGTATGTTTATATATATATGCGGTGTAGCTTCACATATTTTTAAAGTGCACCAGTCGTGGTTGACATAAACTTGACACCAGCACTGGTCTGCATCCAAACATCTTGATCTCTAGAGGATGTGCTTTGACTTCTGGCCTGTCAATCTGAACCAAAACAAAAATATAAAAGCCTTTCACATGTCTACATACAAAACAAGTTTAAACTTAATAATACTTTGTGTTAAGACTAAGTTAAGACTAAGTTAAGACTTTGTGTACACAGATCTAGAAAAGCCTCACAGTACTTTCATTTTTTTTGGCATGTTGACATTAGCTTTGTTTTATAGAATTAATTATAGAGAATACACAAATTTATACATAAGATATAGCTTTTTTAAGAATGCATATTAGCTTTTAGGATTAGTCATATTTGTTAAGGATGAAGGAAAGAAAAGGCTTCTTTACTGTCACACTCAATTCCTTGATAAATCTGTTATTCACCATGAATGATTATGTTCCCGCTCTATGGTAAAAATGGCAGCATGAAACTCTCCCAGGACATCAGCATAGAACCTTGTTCTGTTTCCTTGGCACTCTGTCAACACCAATACAACTCCCATTATCTGACATTTTTATTGCTATGTCCTCAGGACACAAGGTAAACACTAAGGAAGTTGCTTTTTCTTAAATAAATGAATGGATCATTAATTATAAACAGCTGCAGTCTCTGCGGCACCTGTCCATTTGTTAATGATTTCCTAAAAATGAAGGCAGAGGTTTATTTTTCAGTTTCCTGCCAGAATTACCAGGACTTCTTTCCTTCATTGACTCTTTTGCATAAAACAGAAGCCAATACAACAGTAGTTTCTCTCACCTCCATGAAAATATTACACCTTTGACACTATGAGGAGTCTGGAGAAAATGGGGATGAAAACCAAATACAATAACATTAATAGCCTAATAAAAGAAAAGAATTGCTTTTTTTTGATACCAACATTCTGGAATATGAGGAATTTCTAAGTTTCCCATACCTTCTCAACTATTCTTTCCTTCTTAAAACCCTATAATCTTCCACCCATTGCACTCAAAATCTGCTTCTGGTGATAGCAGGTGCTAAATAAATACTGTGGACTTTCTATCAAGAGTCCTCAAACTTTTCTATCAAGAGTTCCCAAAACAGTAAACAGGGGGCCTCAGACTGTTTGAGGGCTGGACTATAGTTTAAAAAAAAAAAAAAAAACTATGAACAAATTCCTATGCACACTGCACATATCTTATTTTGAAGTAAAAAAACAAAACGGGAACAAATATAATCACACTGTCTTATGTGGCCCACAGGCCACAGTTTGAGGACCCCTGTAGCAGAACACTCTGGTCTCCACTGTTTCTCTCCCTCTGATTCACTCTGTACAACATCTGCCAAGAATCACCACCTTTAAAAGACAAGTTTGTGGCCAGGCACAGTGGCTCAAGCCTGTAATCCTAGCACTCTGGTAGGCTGAGGGGGGAAGGATCTTTGAACTCAGGAGTTTTGAGACCAGCCTGAGCAGAGAGAGACACTGTCTCTCCCAAAAATAGAAAAATTAGCCAGGCATGGTGGCAGGTGCCTGTAGTTAAGAGGCTGAGCAGGAGGATTACTTGAGCCCAGGAGTTTGAGAATGCTGTGAGCTAGGCTGAGGCCATGGCACTCTAGCCCAGGCTACAGAGCAAGACTATGTCTCAAAAAAACAAAAGAAACAAACAAACAAAAAACAGTTTGGTCATGCCCCTCTCCAACCAAAGATCCACAGAGGCTGCCTTTGATATCTGCATCTGTAGCAAACAACCTCTTCCATCCTTCAAGATCCTCCCTCTCCTTGCTGCATCTCACCTCTCTAAGCCTAGGCTGTTATTACTAACTGCAAACACACACTTCCTGTTCATATCAGGCCTCCTCAGAGTCTGTTCCCCAACCTTCACTTTTGCCAAATTAAATGCAAATTGGAATCTTCAGGACTGCTCATCCCTGAATCAGAGAAGCCTACCTTCCTTTTCTCCCTCTCAAAATCTTATTTATGCCTCAAAGGAAGTTCAAATCCTGCTTCATGCAATGTTTTCCTTCTTACCCTATATTCAGATTTCCTTTCTTGAATTCATACTTACTACTTTATTCTCTTATTGCTTTTGAGGGTTTGCTTCTCCAACTAGATTCCCCTAAGACCTCCCAATAATTTTCCAGCAGTGTCTTAATATAATTAACATTAGGCTGCAAGGCTGTTTGTGGAAGTGTCAGAGCTCACTAAGGTTGACCACTAATTGGTGAGAAGCTAATTTAATTTACCAGGCAAGTCCAGACGAATGCACAAGACTGCCATGTACTTATTGTAAAAAATGAATTTGAATGTTTCAGCTCAATTAGAATGAAGGTCTTAAGTATATAACTGTGATATAACTGTGTTTGGATACATATATGTGTGCTTTTATCTTAAAAGAGAAATCTGGGACTCCTCATTTCTCCTTTTCTCAAAAGATTATCATATTCACCCTCACATTGTTGGATATCATATAAACTTTAAAACTTTACTGATAAGCCCCTAAAGTGAACATTTATAACACTGTCCCATTAGCCAGGATAAAAAATTATGATCAAAAAAAAATTTTCCAGAAAAACTTATCTAGGATCTCATCTATAAATATCCATGGTGCTGACTTCCTGAAAACCATTTATCTGCTTAGTTGCACTTATTATTCTAATTTCATACATACTTACTTTCTCTTGAATAGGAAAATCGTTTCTTGAAGTGTCAACTATTTCCTAAGCCCTTTGATACTGCTAGTTTGCTTACTCACTGTTCATAACACTCCCATGCACCAGCTGAAGTAAGAACGTAATTATAATTTACCAAGAAGTGGTGACTATATGAGCCTTCTAAAATGGCATTTTCTGTGATTATAGAAGTGTATAATTTGCAATGGTGGATACGGTAGCCACTAGCCATCTCTGGCAATTGAGCATTTAAAATGTGACTAGTGGGACTGAGCAAATTGGATTTTTCTGTTAGTTAACTTTAAATATCTATATATAGGTGCTGACTACTGCATTATAGAATATAATTCTGATATAATCAAACTGTTATGATTATGTATTTGTTAAAAATACATAGGCTAAATAAATAAGACTAGGATAAAATGACATTTTAATGGCAAATCTAACATTCACAACACAAAACACATAAATTTTTGTGAAGACATCTGTATATTTGTAATTAATATATCTGGATAAATAAAAACAAATATTTAGAAAGAAAAATCCCTAGAAGTCAGAAGGTGTACATTTACAACTATATTTCTAACAGGTTATGCAACATTAGGAAAACTATTTTATTTCTCTGAGCCTCAAAAGCACAGAACATGAAATCACCAACTTTGAAATTATTTGATTCTATATTGATTTCATACTTATTGTGACTACCTCAAGGAAATTTTTGAGACTTAAATGAAAATACATACATATGATTGAACATTTTGCAAACTGGAAAGTTATGTAGAATGGAAGCATAATTAAAGAAAAATATGATTCAAAATATTACCAATTTTTAAAACTATTGGGACCTTGAGGCTGAAACCTTAGTTTATATATTTTTCTGGGCCACCTCAGAATATGTGCTGATATTTATAAATATTATTTGTAATACTTCAAATTTGTTTTGTTTGCTTCAAGGAAAGGCAAGGATATAACATAATAACTGAATTAAACACTTTTGTCCATTTTAATATTTTAAAAATAAATACTTTTATTTTTTCATGTGTGAAAACATGTTTTATTTGTGTAAAAAATTTTCCTTCTGGGAGGTCCCTTTTGAAGGACAGTTTCCTGTAGTCTGCAGTAGAGCACACAGGTTTACACACCATTTGCACACAAAGGTGTGGAGATCTGTACTTCTGCTCAACTAACCACTATTAGGAGGAGTTGTGGGAGGAAGAAGGTCTCTCCTGATTGTGCCTCTCACTGAATGGTCATTGAGTTAGCAAACCAAGTTCAACCTCCCTGATGCTTCTGTCTTCAGAGTGAGGGGGCCATATTCCGCTAGGTTGTATGATGATGCATTTGTATGCCGAATGAAAAACATCAAACCCCTTACTTATATCTTGTTTTTATATAAAAACTAAGAGAGAAATTAGACCTTACAAACATTTAACATACAATATGTTAGCACTGGTATTTGCCCACTGCAAGATCCATTCTTTCTGTCTTTTTGGGCTACTATAACAAAAATGCTATAGACTGAGTAGCTTAATAACAACAGGAATTTATTTCTCACTGTTCTGGAGGCTAGGAGGTGCAATATCAAGGTACCAACAGATTTGGTCTGGTGAGAGCCCACTTGCTGGTTCACATGGTAGAAGGGGTGAGGGAACTCTCTGGGGCTTCTTTTCTAGAGCACTAACCCCATTGGAGAGGGCGCCACCCTCAGAACCTAATCACTTCCTAATGGCTCCATTTCCAATTACCATCACGCTACATGTTAGGATTTAACATAGGAACTTTGGGGAAAAAATAGTCAGTTTATAGCATTCCCTTTTTCATTTAGTTAATAGAATCACCTGATTCATATCACATATTGTCAGTTAGAATAAAAGTTGTCATTCCTGAACTTCCTTGCAGCTAAGTTTTAGCCTCTATGATTCAATAATGTGCCATCCAGAAATCTTTCTCAAATGGAAGTATGAATTTTATTTCTCCTTTCTGACTTCCTGCTAATTAGAACATGAATGTAATGGCTAGGGACTTAGCAGCAGCTGCTTCGGACCATGAGAGAGAAAACCCATAAGACCTATGTTAAGAATAGAAGTTCAGAAAAAACTTTTTTTCCCTCTTCTTGATGATCTCATGGAACTACCAAACCAAACAGTCCTGGTTATCAGCCTCAAAACTTCACCCGGAAGAGAAATAGAATTTCCTCTAGTTTAAGACTCTGCTGTTTGTTTTAAATAATCTTTCTTTTGTATGCAACTGAACCTAAGCTTAACTGACACACATAAATTTGTAGACATGTATTAATATACATATAATGTATACATGCTTCTTTTTTTTCATAGGATGTATAATAAAATAGGTTGGAGATTACAGAACTAATGGACTATTGCTTGCTACTGTCAAGGTCATCTCTATTTTGAATCAGTAGAATTTCATGAGTTACCATCTATACACTAATTATACTATATTTGATTCACAGTGTTTTGGGGAGTATGATCACAGAGCCTTGGGAAATCTGAAATTCACAACACAAAACACATAAATTTTGGGAAAAACACTGACTTTTCACAGATATAATTTATATTCAGAGTCTCATGTTCCCTCCATATATTCTTCCATCACATCATACACACACACAAAAAGGTGTTTAAATTACTTCACAAAATGCTATACAATAACAAATGGACAATGTGAAAAGCATTAATATTTAGATGCCAGGTGCTTGGCTAGATTTACTTGTTAATTAATAACTTAGTTCAATGCATCAGCCTCGTGGTGCCTATTACTCAAATCCATACCTTGATTAAATTGTAAAAAAAAAAAAGAAAAAAAAATACGTCATGATCCTTAAGGTAGTTTGCAAATTGGTCAAGTCCTCCAAGGCCAAATCCACAAATACCAAGGGTTATATTGGGAGCCAGACTTCTGCTGCAACCTACCAGTCTATAGTAAGTTTATTGGTTAATAAAAAATCATATTTAAACTCAATGGTGAGTTTAAACTCAATGGCGAGTTATAAACAAAGGTTAGTAAATAAATATCAAAACGAACCCTCTATAGACCCAACATGCTCAAGCTGAGAGCCCTCATACTCCTAACTCAGAATCTTTCATTCTACCCAGCAGCTTTGAATACTAAGAGCTTCTAGCTTCCCAGAGGCTCTGTGACTACAGCCACCATTTCTGCTGACAAATTGATGCTTATGGCAAAATTGCAATGATGGAATGGTAATTCAAATAATATTTTATTTTATTTATTTTATTATTTTTTTTTTTTTAGAGACAGAGTCTCAGTTTATCACCCTTGGTAGAGCGCTGTGGCATCACAGCTCACAGCAACCTCCAACTCCTGGGCTTAGGCGATTCTCTTGACTCAGCCTCCCAAGTAACTGGGACTACAAGGCACCCACCACAATGCCTGGCTATTTTTTGTTGCAGTTTGGCCAGGCCTGGGTTTGAACTTGCCACCCTTAGCATATGGGGCCGGCACCCTACCCACCAAATAATATTTTATAAAGAGGTTGAAAAAAATTATATTTCTATATTTCATGTACTATAGTAATGTTTTCAATGAGGGAGTCATTAAGAAATGGATATTGAAAGACTTAGTATTGTTAGTAATAAAATGTCCATACTCAAAGTGATTTATAGATTCGATGCAATATCTATCAAAATCTCAATGGAATTTTCTACAGAAACAGAAAACACAACCCTAAAATTCACATGAAACTACAAAGCACCATGACAGCCAAAATAATCTTAAGAAGAACAAAACTGGAGCCATCACACTTTCTGATTCTAAAATAAACTACAAAGTTACTGTAATTAAAATAGTATGGTACCAATATAATGACAGACATAGCTCAATGGAACAGAATAGAGAAGCCAATAATAAACTCATACATATATGGTCAACTGATTCCTGGCAAGAGTGTCAAAAAGACAGAATAGAGAAGGATGGTCTCTTCAACTAGTGCTGTTGGAAAGTTAGGTATTCACATAAAAAAAATAAAATTGGACCTTTTCGTATACCATACACAAAAAAATCAACACAAAATGGATTAATACTTCAATGTAAGACCTAGAATAAGTAAAACTCATAAGGGAAAAGCTTCATGACATTGATCTTGATGATGATTTCTTGGGTATGATACCAGAGCATAGGCAACAAAAGCAAAAATAGACAAGTGGGACTATGAGGACTAACAATTAAGTTCTTGAAATCATCCTAGAAAAAGTGTTACATACCTTATGGCTAAATATCACTAGAGTTGCCTTGAAAATACTCCCCTTGGAATGCTATGCACCAACACCTAGTCTACCCTTCAAAGCAATTTTAGAACTCTTTTTCTGGCATGACCCTCAGCTGTCATCATACATGGTCTGACAATTAAGTTCACAAGCTTGCCACCATGTGCTTACATTGGCAACACTGTACAAACAACTTGGTAAGGTTTCCTAACCTTGGTATATTAGTGTTTTACAGCTGTGTTTGTGTCAATGTGTGGCAGTGTGTTGCTGAGTAACATTTACTATTGTTGTTATGTGTTTTTGTGTGCCAAATGATGACAGCTCTAATGGTCATTTCAGAAAAATGAGTTCCAAAATTGCTTTGAAGGGCAGACTAGGAACTGATGAATGTGCAGTTTCCCTTGGGGAGCACTCCATAGGTGACTTTAGTGATTTACAGCAATGAAGTATATAGAACCTTTTCTAAGCTGAGTTCATAAACTCTATCATCAGACCTTCATATATGAAACTAAAAAGCTTCTATAAGTAAACAATCAACTAATTGAAAAGACAATCTATGCCATTGAAGAAAATATTTGCAAATCATATAATTAGCAAAGCATTACTATCAAAATAGATAAAGTACTTCTTCAAATGAATAGCAAAAATCAACCAAGCAAACAAAAAACAATAACTACAAACAACCCAATATAAAATGGTGACTTCACATTTCTCCAAAGACCACATAGAAATGGCCAACAGGCATATGGAAAGATACTCAAGATCACTAATCATCAAGAAAATTCAAATTAACACCACAGTAAGATACCACCTTATACCTGTTAGGATGGTTATTACAGAAAAAAAGAAAGTGTTGGCATGGATGTGAAGAAATTATATTTATCATGCATTTTGGGGAATGTAAAATAGTGCAGCTTCAGTATTCCTCAAAATAATTAAAAATAGAAATACTATGTGATTCAGAAATCCTGCTTCTGAGTGTTTATTGAATAGATTGAAATCAGAATCTCAAGAAATAGTTGCATTCCCAGGATCACTGCAGCATTATTCATAATAGGCAAGAATATGGAAAGGATTTAAATATCCTTTGACAGATGAAGAAATAAAGAAATTTGGTATACTCATGCAATGAAATATTATTTGGTTTTAAAAAAAGGAAAGCATGCCAAATGACACAATATGGAAAAGGCTTGAGAACATTATGTTGAGTGAAATAATCCAATCACAGAAGAATAAATACTATGCAATACCATTCAGAGAAGTTATATAAAAGAACTGGATGCACTGAAAGCAGAATATTGAATGACTGTTGCCAGGAAAAGGGAGAGTTATGCAAGATGATTAAGTTCTACTGATCTTCCCTACAACATTAGGCCTATAGTTAACAGCCCTGTATTGTACTGTTAGAAATTTTTTAAGAGGGCATATCTTCTGCCAAGTGTTCTTATACCAATAACAAAAAAGAAAAACACTGTGGTATATGTATACCATGGAATACTATTCAGCTTTTTTAAAAAAATGGAGACTTTACAGCTTTTGTATTAACCTGGATGGAAGTGGAACACATTATTCTTAGTAAAGCATCACAAGAATGGAGAAGCATGAATTCTATGTACTCAATTTTGATATGAGGAAAATTAATGACAACTAATGACACGGTGTGGTGGGGGAAGGGGAGAGCAGAGAGAGAAAGAAGGAAGGAGGAGTGGAGGAAAGAAAGAGCAGAGAGAGGGAAGAAGGGAGGGGTGGGGTCTTGGTGTGTGCCACACTTTTGGGGGGCAAGACATGATTGTAAGAGGGACTTTACCTAACAAATGCAATCAGTGTAACTTGGTTTTTTGTACCCTCAATGAATCCCCAACAATAAATAAATAAATTTTTTATAAAAAAAATAGAGAAAGAGATATAAAGATGAGATTAAAAGCTATCTCAGGAGCTGATCATAAGACAGAAAGAAAAAGAAGAGAGAGAAATATATTTATTTAAGAATTAAAATAATAATTCTTTCAGAAATGTTAGGGCTCACATGATTTAACACAGAATTATAGTCCTAAAATTTGAAACCAAGTAAGAATAGTAAGACTCATTTAGACTAACTTATTTTTAATTTTCAATAGGAAGGAACTGGGGTTTTACAAAGTTAAGAATGTCCACAAAATTATACAGCTAATTAACAAAGGAATCAGTAGAAAAACTCAGGTTTCCACACTTTGTTTAAGTTTTTAATTTGTTTCATTATTTTCCCATTACTTTCTATATCTCTGAGTTTAACCTTTTTATTTTTCCAAAGACTCAGTTAAAACATAACCTTTGGATTCTTCTCCATTCTTGTAATACTTTTCTAAGAAGAATGTATTTCAACTCCATCCAAGTTAATATGAAAGATATAAAGTCACCATCTTTTTAGTGGCTGAATAGTACTCCATGGTATACATATACCATAGCTTGCTAAACCATTCCTGGATTGGTGGGCATTTAGGTTGTTTCTATAATTTGGCAACTGTAAATTGAGCTGCAATGAACAGTCTAGTGCAAATGTCCTTATAATAAAAGGATATTTTTTCTTCTGAGTAGATGCCCAGTAATGGGATTGCAGGATCAAATGAGAGGTCTAGTCCAACATACTTAATTCTGATATAAGGACAACAGATGCTAATATATGGTGGAGTGGTTGGGGAATGGGGGAGTGGAGAGAGGGAAGGAAGGAGGAGGGTGAGGGAGTCACGGTATGTGACACACCTCTTGGAGGTGGAACACAATTATAAGAGGGACTTTACCTAACTAATGCAAGCAGTGTAACCTGGTTATTTGCACCCTCAATGATTCCCCAACAATAAAGAAAAAAATGTATGCATCTTGTGCATTTCTCTGGAGAGAAAGTTATTTAGTTTTTGGTTATTTAGTTTATGTTATTTCTAAGATCCTCAACCAGAAACTAGAACCCTAGTTATGAGGCATGTTTTTCTCTAACTCATTTTGGTAACATTTTTAATTAAATTAAGTATGTTCAGTTTGAAGTCTGTCATTCCTTCTCTACCAAGCAGTGTATAATTACAGAGTGTCATACAAGAAAAAACCTCTCAGTCATTCACTCTCTGGTTTAATAAATTTTCATCATTTCCAAAAACAAACAAACAAACAAACATAACCTTTGGGGGACATTTTTAAGCTGATGGAATTGCTGTGTATTCTGATTATATTACTCAAGTCCATATATTTGATAACATTCATAGAACTTTGTACACAAAAAAGTAAATTAAAAACATAAAGAAATTACTCCTCACTGTTATTAAAAGAGCTAATATTTTATCTAGTCTACCTGAATTTTCATACTATATGTGTCAGTTATTTCCAATAGGAAATCAAGAACAAAATATAATATTTTAATCAAGAATAAAATATAATATTTTAAACCCTTTTATCTGTTATTCACTGATTCTATTTTATTTAGTAGCCTACTACTTTACCACATGCAATTTTTTCTACCACCAAATATAAATGTAAAATAAAGATATAAGAATGAGGTGTGAGTTCTCCCTGTTATTGACAAGTCTTCCCCCCAAAGAAAATACTGTTCGTGAGAAACTTAACAGTAGAATGGTTAGCAATGTGGATCTACTAGAAGACTTAGAAAATTATATCATTTAGGTCAGTCATAAATAACTCATAATAAAATAGATGATGATTACAACTCCCATCATTTATAGAGTCCCTGTGCACTTGAAACTGCATTAGATGGGCATATCAATTACATCTAGTCCACAACTATCATTCATGAAAAAAAGAAATATTTTTAGATGCCAATCATCTGTATTTAATGCCAATGTTGGGGATAAATCCAAAAGATCATGGCAGAGTAGAAAGGACATGATTGCCAGAGTTACTCAATGGGATTCAAATTGCATCTTCAGTCTCTTCTCACTCAGCGTTTTGATGAGCTTTTCTTTTTAACATCTCTGAATCTTTGTGTTCTCACTAAGTGGAAAAATGCTTCCTACCCTGCTGGGCAATTATGTGGATTAAATATGATGATGTCATTATACATTGTACGCACCTAACAAAATAGCACGTACTCCATAAATATGTAATCAACAAAAATATGAGGGTGTATAGAAATAATAACAATTAAAATTTAGAGTTTTCCATGTACATAAGTGCTTTAAGTAGAGTATATTTTATTCATCTGCAAAAATATGTAGAGGCAAGTGCTACTATTATCCTACTTTCATAGACAGAAAAACTGAGACGCAGAAGATTTAAGTTATGTAATAAAGGTCATAGAGTTAGCAGATTCAAAAATGAAATTCAAACCCAAACATCCAGGCTCCAAATGCATCTTCTTAAAGAACGTCACCATTATTACCATATGTATAAGTGACCTGGCACAGAGCAGATGCCCTGCTGTAACTGCTTTTTATGGCAAACTAATCTCACTGGACTTTCAAGAAGTTCAAAGTGGGCTGGGGCTATATTTATTAACGATGTAAATAAAACCATTTTCCTCACACTGATACTTTTCATTACACTTTCCCTTCAACAAAGTTGCAGATTTCTTTCTAATGCTGATGTTAATCAACAGTGAAGGCTTCCATTAAAAAAAAAATATATACCTTAATGTCTCTACTGAGCCTTGGACTCAAATGTCCAACTGCTCCCAACATCTCATGTGCACAACATACCTGTTCCCAAGGGCTAGAGCAATAGGGAATTGGGTAGATAAAAGAGATAGGACACAACAAAACAAAGAGATAGGACTCCTGCAAAATAGGAGGTTTTGCAGGTCAGTCCTAGTAAATGAATCACCTTACTACAAGAAGAGATGAAACTGCCAGAATAGAGAAAGAGAAAGGAATCCATTGGGGAGACTCCTAGGACCAATGGAGAGGGTGGACAAGGGGGCCAAGTGGAGAGACCTCGATGAGTTTGAGTGGTGACCACATTGGCACAGCTAATCATGGCCTCTGTAGAAAAGAAAGGACACCACGAGTTCCGGGAAACATCTAGGAACTTTATGTTGTTATTATTAAACATATTTCTGCCACTGAACACTTTTTGAGTTCTGAGATAGATATTTTTGGAACAGCTTTATAGAGATATAATTCATTTACTATAAAATTCACCCATTTAAAGTATATAAAGAGTACTCACAGTATTCTGCAGCCTTAAATCCTCCAAAGGAATGTTTTGGCCCTTGAGACTTCCCTGTAGGCTCCTAAATACTCTCCTATCCAAGGTTCTCATACATATCTGACTGCCTGAGACCTATGAGAATCACTTGGACGTAGATTCTCCACAGCAGAATCAGCTTTACTTCTCCCTCTGATTTCCTTACCTGAGATCTGTCTACCACAGCCTCAGAGTCTGTGTATTTTCTGTGTCTTCTCCACTCCTATTGTACTTGCTTCAATTCAGAATGACGTCACATTTCCAGAACTACTCAGATACCTGCCAAGATCCCAGGTGCTAAATACACAGTGCATTTGTTGCCACTTCCCTCCTTTGCTCAAGAGCAGGGATCTTCCAGCTTGGTGAATCCTCAGCATCATGCTTCAGAAAGCCCCTCCACATGACTGGAGTTGACACAGAAAGTAACACCTTGACTATATCTTCATACTTTCCTATCTATCCTTTATATTTTTCCAGAGTCATCCTCCTAAAACAGAGATCTATGGTGGTGGCAGGATTCTAAGATGACTCCAAACATTCCCATTCCCCGTTATAAAGGTCTTACATAATTCCGTCCTTCTGAACATGAGCAGAATTATGAAAATGATGGACTATGATCCCATGATTAAGTTGGTAAAATCACTTGACTTGAATTATTTAAAAGGGACATTACCTGGATGGGCCTGACCTAATCAGAAAAATCCTTAAAAGTAACAGGGCCATTCTCAAAGTCAGAGAGATCTGACACTAACAGAGATTCTTCAATGCTGACTTGGAAGATGAAAGAGCTGTGTGGCACGAATGTGAGAGTATCCAGGAGAGGCTGAAACTAAACCTCAGCCTAACAGCCAACAAGAAAGCAGTGGCCTCAGTTCTATAACTGTAAATAACTGGATTCCACAAACAACCGTGTGAACTTGGAAAAAGACCCTCCACACCTGAGGAATTCAGCCCAGCTCACACCTGCTTTCAGCTTCCCGAGGCCCTGAACAGAGAACCCACTTATACCAGGCCCAGATGTCTGACCTACAGATCCTTGAATGAATAAATGGGCATTGTTCTAAGACACTGGGTTTTAAGAATTTGTTATGCAATTTTTTTTAAAAAACCTAATATATCCTGTCTTTCTCAACTTAAAAAATCCAAACTAGTTCCCTAAAATGGCAGAATAAATTAATTGTTCTTAATACTTGATGAAATTTCCTCAAATAAATACAATTGTATGCTATATTTTTTCCATTCTCTGGTATATATCTTGATCCAAAGCTCCTACAAAAGCTAACTTTCCACAATGTGTTCAAATAAATACGATTGTATGCTATACTTTTCCATTCTCTGGTATGTATCTTGATCCAAAGCTCCTATAAAAACTAGGTTTTCTCAATGTGTTTCTCATCCAAATGAAAGCCTTGAGTAACTAGGTATGATTAAAAGATCTTGCTTAGGAGACTTTTGTAAGAGGCCATACATATATGCAACCACTGAAGTATTTGATACACTGCTCCTAGGACAAGAGCCCTTCACTGTGACACTAAAAGGCCATTCTTCAGTCTTGGCACCTCCGTTGCAATTATCGGTGCACTTCAACCAACCACAGCACTGTCAAGACACATTCGTTGATCGTCAGTTTCAATAGTACCATTTTCCTGCCATGATTATTCTGTGCATACACAGGTTGTTTATATTTTTCCTTGATTCTTCATTTTCACAGATATGTCATAAGATATGGGTCCATAATATTATGGAATTCCTTACATTTAGTTCCTTTGCAGAGAAGATATATTCATTCCCTATGACAGCTTTATTCTTCATTCTTCCAAAGGAGTTCCTCCAAATAAATGAGAAATAAATAAGTGCCCAGCTTGGATCACAGAGACCGTGCTG
This sequence comes from Loris lydekkerianus, assembly GCA_963574355.1. Classification (NCBI taxonomy): domain Eukaryota; kingdom Metazoa; phylum Chordata; class Mammalia; order Primates; family Lorisidae; genus Loris; species Loris lydekkerianus. Next base: position 27,607 of record CAUYPK010018309.1, read on the forward strand.
TGGAGGCACATAGCACATTTCCTTCCACAGAAATAACCTACTACTGTATAACCACAACATGTTTGTAAGAGGCAAATCTACCTTTCTCACATTTTATTTATACATCTCTCTTCTTGTCCAATTTTTTTATGGAAGCAAATTTAACCCACTTTCCTGAAAATAAGAATCCAGCAAACAGTACATACCATTGCACAGGCGACAGTATGCTACTCTCTTCAAGGGCTAAGGATGTAAACAGAGGTAATTAATGAGTAAAGAGCATGCCCAATGGTGCTGTTCTCAGCCTGAGTCTGCTAGAAAAGTGAGGAGATTACGGGGTATATATTAAAAGTGCTTCCTGGGGAATAGGCAGTCAATCAATATCGACTAATTATTGAGCTGAGCACTAAACCTTGAAGGATTTTGCTTTTCATTTACTCATTTAACAAACGTTTATGAGCTGTTTTTAATGTGGCAAAATATAAGAGTAGAAAAAAGGATAAGAAATGGCAAATGAAATGGAATTGATCATAGTTTGGTATAAGATAATAAATAATAACAAGATTAGATTCAAAAGAATAAATGCAGTTCTGCTGCTTCAGAAAAGAGAGATTATTTATTTCTAGATGAGTTGAAGGAAACTCCAGACAGTGTGTGAATGTATGCAAGAGTGTGAGTGTGTATGTGAGTGTGTGTGTGCGCATGCGTTTCAGTGAGGCAGCAGAGAGAACATGCTAAGGTGATACATATACTTAACCTGAGTCTTTACAATGATTCAGCAATGCTACGTTGTATAACAGAACATATTTCTAGGTGTGAAAACAATATGAAATTATAAGAAGACATGACACAATTGGGGGGAAAAACAAGAAGATATTACTGTGACAAGATTTAAGGTATCCATGGGCCAGTAGTAAAATGAGATGTTGAACGCAGGAGGGAACTTGTTCGTGAAATGGTAAAAAAGGTTTTATGTAGCACAATACAGAGATAATTCTGTTCCTCCATTCCTCTTCTCCTGCATACAGACCCTGGCACTGAGCCTGGCACCTGCTGGGGCCAATCAAAATAACCCCCAGAGAAATTATCCAAGGATAGATAGTATCTAAACCAAGCTGCAGAAACTGAACACAGTGTTGATCCAAAGGCAGGTATTAAACCTACGCCAAGCATGTTCTAGATGTTCCTTAGGACTCTTCTTATTGAATTTTGGTGGATGGAAGGACAGGTAGGGGGAGACCTCCTTTTCCCCTTTTTGGTAACAAAGTGTAAAGATGAAGGTACAATGCTATCAGTGGCGATGTGAAAGCTTATCTATACAGTAGAGGGAAGTCAACACTTAAAGGACAGAAGAGGAATGAAAACCAAGGAAGGTATCATTCTCATAGTGTTTTGTTCTTTCTATTTAGTCAGTCATTTCTTTTATAGCCCTTTTCAATAATTTGGTTAAATAAGCCGACGCTGTCATACCCAAGCTAATTAAAATTGGTGCTAATTAAAATTGATTTACAACCAAAACAGTAAGTTTGTATTTTATTTCATGTGTATCTTTTAATTTTTGCCAAAATAAATGTTTAAAATATTTCAGATAATTTTTTATATTGTAAGCACCTCAATGATATTTTACTCTCTTTGGGGAGGTGAGGCAGTATTCAAGTTTTTCACAGGTAAACTAAATAATGTCTGCTAAGTCTTCTACTTCTGCTAATAGAAAGCTAGTTAATACAAATCAATACTGCTACCAGAAAATCTGGAGCAAGTGTTATAAAAATAATGCATTTTTAAGTCTTCGCAGAGCTAAAAAGAGAGTGAAAAATTACCAGTTCTAGACACAGAGAAGTGCAAAGGTCCAGGAAGAGAAGTCTGACTTTGGGGGCTACTTTCTTTGGAATCTGGAAGATCTGCTACAAAGCAAATTACATAGCAGGGCAGCACTAGGAAAGATGGGATTACAGCCCCGGGCCCACTGTGGTCGACAGGTAGGTAAATCTGCCTCCTTGGGTTAAGACAAGAAAAGGCTTAATCTTAGGAGTAACATGGACAAAAGGTGACCATCCCTTCACTGAAACTGCAGTTTAGCTTCAGGCCATTACTCCTAGAATTGAACTGAGACCCTCCTGCATTGCTCATGCCAGTGGGTGCCTGGCAGGAGCCAACATAACTGTCCACTGGAGAAAAATAACATCATGCTAGGACCTAAATTATTTCTCCAATTTAAAAATACTATTTTACACATAATCCAAAATAAAGACACAAAGCAAAAAATCAATAGAGATAAAACACTCCAGGTAAAACAAATAACAGAAAGAGTAATATGACTTCCAGACTATGCTTATTTGCTTATTATGTTCAAATAGATAAAAAGACAAGATTGGACATGTTGGCAAAGAAGCAAAAACCATAAAAAAATAGTGACATGCAAATTCAAAAACCAGTAGATATGATAACTTAAGTTAAAAACTCAAAGGATGGTTTTAAAAACAAAATAGCAACCATGGCCAAACTATTTAGTAAACTTGAAAATGAGTTGAAAGAAAATATGCAGAATGATAGGTAAAGAGAAAAAGAATAGAAATATCAAAAATTGGGTAAGTAAAAAGGAATATAGAGTGTAATTGTTTATCATTTCAGTAACTGGGGTAAAACAAAAAGATAAAGATAAATGGGTAACTGCATCATTAGAAATTACGCTGACCGAGGACTGTCCAAAATTTATTGAGGATGTGAAGCCATGGACTTGAGGCCTCACAAACTCAAGGATGACAAATAAACAAAATCTACATCTAACCACATCAGGCAGGCCTACATATAAAAAGAAAGAAAAAAACCTTAAAGGAAAAAGTAGAAAAGAGGATTAACTTCAAAGTAGCAATAATTAGGCTGGCACCTAACTTCTCAACAAAAGAAAGGAAGCTTAAAAAATAAAAATGGTATTTTAATGTCCTTAAAAACATATGCCAATGTAACATTTGTTACCAAAATAAAATATTTTTCAAAAACAAAAGTTGAAAAAGAGCTATTTCAGACATATAAAACTAAAGGAATTCATCAGCAATGGACCCATACATACAGACAAAGGCCTGGGTATCATTCAGCCAGGAAAGTCTGTCACTTGCAGCAATACAGATGGAACTGGTGGTCATTATGTTAAGTGAAACAAGCTAAGCACAAAAAGACAAACATGATGTGTTCTCATCCATATGTGGAAGTTAAAAAGGTGGATCGCATGAAGATAAATTGTAGGTTTGTGGTTGCCAGAGACTGTAAAGTGGAAAGGGAAAGGGGAGATAAAGAGAGGTTGATTCATGGGTTCAAATATATAGTTCAATTAAAAAAAAAAGACCTAGTGTTTGATAGATCAGTAGGGTGACTATAGTTTACTATAATCTATTCTACATTTCAAAACAGCTAAAAGAGAGCAATTTGTATGTTTCTAGCATAAAGAAAAGATAAGTATTTAAGGAGATGAATGTCCCAATTATACTGATTATATATTTAAAAAACTATAGAAATTTATTAAATTATCACAAGTACCTCAAAAACATATGGATCTATTATATATATTATATTGAAACATATATTGAAACATCTATTATATATATAGAAATACATATAATAGATATATATTATATTGAAACATATATTGAAATATCTATTATATGTATATAGAAACACATATAATAGATCCATATGTTTTTGAGGTACATGTGATACTTTAGTACATTTATGCATCCATAAAATATTTAAAAATAACAAAGGTGCAGGAGGAAGATGCTAAAGAAAACACTAAATTATGTTCTCTATATAGATTAATAAAATGAAAAGTTAAAAATATAGGAAGAAATAAAGAACAATGCAAAAAAACTGTTAATCTGTTAAAATAGATCTATGGGGAAAAATACATAAAATGTCACCTTTGATTGTGAAACATTGAAATCTTTCTATTTGAGATTGGGAATTTTTTAAAGTTTGACCACTATCACCACTTTTACTCAATAATTTAATGGAAGTGCTATTCAGTGCCATAGCATAAGAAAAAAGAAATAAAAAGCATAAGAATTAGAAATTTAAAAAACACAAATATTATTTATTAGAAATATGGATCTGGACTGAAGCCAGCTTTCCACAGAGGCTCCAGTCCAGAAGGAGAGTTGCCCATCGACCCACAAATGGACTAGCAAATTGTGGTACATGTATACCATGGAATACTATGCAGCCTTAAAGAAAGATGGAGACTTTACCTCTGTCATGTTTACATGGATGGAGCTGGAACATATTCTTCTTAGCAAAGTATCTCAGGAATGGAAGAAAAAGTATCCAATGTACTCAGCCCTACTATGAAGCTAAACTATAGCTTTCACATGAAGGTTATAACCCAACTATACCTCAAGACTATGAGGAAAGGACTAAGGAAGGGGAAGGGAGGGGGGAGGTTTGGTGGAGGGAAGATGATGGGTTGGGCCACATCTGTGGTGCATATTTTTATCTATAATAAAAAAAATAATTAAAAATAAAAAAAATAAAAACGTAAAAAAAAAATAAATAAATAAAAAATAAAATAAAAAAATAAATTAGCCTGACCCTCCAATAGGACCACATAAGAGAACTTCGAAAAGAAAGGTATTTTTCCTAGGAATTTACTGAATTGTTATGTGGGCTCTTTTGAGAGTAGCACTCTTTTTTCATTATCTTTTCTACTCCGTGATGGCTGGAGCTGAGGAAAGCTGTGAGCAAGGTGATCTTTTTGTTTTAATGTCATAATGAACTCAACTATTTAGTCAAATATTTGGAGGCAATTTCGTCTTTTCCTTTTCAATTTTACATCTCTTAACTTTTTTGCTGTCTGCCTAGAACCTTGAAAGAACCTGAACTAGGAATGTTTACTGTACCTTACGATTCTTGTTTTTGTTTGGCTGGGGCCGGGTTTGAACCCACCACCTCCAGTATATGGGGCCGGCACCCTACTCCTTGAGCCACAGGTGCCGTCCTACCTTACGATTCTTAAAAATATTTGCTGTAGTTCCTAATTACTGCCTCAACAAGTATCGGCACTGTTATAACCAGTTTGCTAATAATTTTAATAAGAATGAGTGTTAAAATCTATCAACTTTTATGATAATCACATTTTTTGTCTCATCTTTTAAGTATTATTAGATAGATTCACTAATCAGTTCTACCTTCCTGAGTAGACCATAGTTGGCCAAAGCTTGCTATTCTTTTATATTATTGTTGCCTTGTTAGAATAATATAAATATTTTTTGTTTCAGGGTATTTGCTTATATGTTCAAAGGTAAGCTTGGCTGATAATTTTTTCTTTCCTTTTCTTTGGTTTGTTCATTGTATTAAAAAGATTTTTACCTGGTCTGGGTGTGAAGTTCAATTGGGATCATAAAATTAGTTGCAGAGTTTTAAACTTTTATTTTTCTGGTCGAAAGCAGTTTATATGTTATAGTATCATTTTTATTCAGTAAGAATTTGGTAGAATTCACCCCAAACCATCCTAGCCTGTTAACATTTTTTAGAGCTTGATTTATGCATCTCCTTCATTTTATTCTGTGTCTGTTAATATATGTAGGTAGTCTTGAGTTGATTTTTTGCCACTTATGTTATCTTTGAAGAATTGACTTAAATGTTTGCATTTATTAGCATAAAGCTGCAAATAGATTCCATATAACTTTTTATGATCTTCTGTCTGTATTTATTTATCCGATTTTTTTCTGATCTTGTTTGTTGACCCTCTCTTCTTGTTGACTAGACTTGTGAAAAGGTTGACTTTTATTAGTCTTATGAAGCGAGATTTTTGGTTTGTGCTCATGTTTTGGTGGCATTTATTTAAATTTCTATTTTAATTAGCATTCTCATTATCTTTAATAAATACTCCTGTAGAATTTGGTCTATTTTTTTATCAGTTTTCTTCCAGCTTCTTGAGTTTCAGGTTTAGTTATTTTTCAACCTCTTTCTTTCCCGTTGTGTATTACACCCCATGAACTCCTGTGTGTAGTTACAGGTCTTGACATATACTATTTTTATTACCATCCATATTTAGAGTTTGTTAACTTAGTTGAACTTCTCTTTTTTCTAGGTGTCCTTTATCAGTAATGGTAATGATAATAATATTACTAATGATGATAGAAGGGTTATGACAACTGCTGTTATCCACAAGTGGATGGGTTTTTATTACTTGGTTATGTATTTTGCTGTATTTTAGGTGCAGAATGTGGACAGCGTGTATTTTTACATTTTATAATTTGTTAAGATTTTCTATGTGTTTGTCTTCGTGAAAGTACAAGATTTATTTTAAAATAAGCATCCTAGGCTTCTTTCAGGGATTAATTCTCTGTGTGTGTAAAGAAAGATTTAGATACACATTCAGAGATACCGGTGAGGAAATACGGATTGCAATTCTCATGCATTTTTTTTTCTTACTCTCCAAAACTCTATTGGTGGAATAGTAAAGTCACTAAAATAATAATAACCAGTAAAGAAAAAGAGAACAGAGGATGAATCAACAGCATTCCTAGGTGTAAGTTAAATCTCAAAGCTAGAATACGGAGAAGGGGTCGGGGGGAGGGAAGGGAGTGAGGAAGTTGGAATCGTCCACCCTGCAGGAGGGACGGCTTGGAGAGCAGATGAACTCTCCCCGCAGGACCCTCGGCAGGCTTGGGGCTTGGAGACGGCCGCTGTAGAGGCTGAACATCTGTACTGAGCATTCAGATGCCACCCCCCATGCCTTTTCCAATCTCTTTGTATTCCAGAGTGTGGCCAAGGAAATATCCCATTCCCATCTCTGCTGGAAAGGGGAGCTTTATTATCTTTAGAATTGAGAGTCTCCATGTGTAGAGGAACCAGTCATCACTGGGCAGGAAAGTGCTAAATTGAAAACAAAAGGAGTAAGCCAATGGGAACCAGGAATGGGCACAGCCCAGCCCCCTTCCCTCGCCTTATTCCCAGGGTGTCGGTATAACCCCCACCACCAGGTAGGGGATTGGAGGATTCTTTTTCTACAGAAGCTAAATGGCCACAAACAAAGAGGCTTGCAGGGCTGTCATCACAGGGGCTGCACAGCAGAGCAATGAAAGCTGGGAGCCCGACTGCACCGTGATGGAGGTCCACGGTGGGGAGCTGGCCAGGCCCTGGCGCTTCCAGTGAGTTTACAGTCTTGCTCCGAAGTGTGAGAGGACAGATTGACAGCCAGAAAGTGTCAATACACCAGAGAAAAGATTCACCACAGAAGACATAAACCCAGGCAGGAGGGTTACAAAAATCAAAGCAAATGGAAAAGAACTTAGAGGAACAGATGTCAGATGGAGGAGGATGAAAGAGTCGAACAAAAGAGACAAAGAGGCCGGTGACGGGGGAGGGAAGGAAGAGATGGGCTGGATCCTATCCAGGGGCCCTGGCCTGGCCAGGCGGAGGAGCTGTGGGGAGAATGTCATCAAACACATGATCCTGAGTAACTGCCGCGTGATTTCCAGATGGACGGGCCTTGAAGCATCAAGCAGAATTGTTAGCAGAGGAAGTGGTCTGGCCTCCCCTCACTGCCAGCCAGTCTGCAGAGACACGGGGACAGGTCCACCCGACTGTGTCCGAAGGCCAAGAAGGATTCTGGAGGACAGTTAGAGCGGCCGCTCCAAGACTGTTGTTCCATTTCCAAAATCACACTTTTATACATAAAAGTTAAAAGAACCACACTAACCCTTATGTTAAACAACAGTAATTAACACTTACCTAAAACAAGAATAATCTCCATAACCCACAACCCACAATTAACAATAATTCATATCACCCATGGCCCATATAACAACCTCCCAGTTCAAAAGTTAATGTCCTGGGCGGGGCACAATGGTCAGAGGGGCTTTACCTACCAAAGGCAATTGGTATAACCTGGTTCTCTGCATCCTCGATGAGTCCCCAACAACAACAACAAAAAAGTGAAACTCCTAAATCAACTTCCCTAAATGGTGCAAGATACACGCTTGCAGGTTAAAGCCAAATTTACAAAACAATGAAGTGGGAAACATAAGGTGAAGTTTAGGTGGGAGGACCCTGCCCAGCTGTGTCCTCTCAGCCCAGCCCGTCTGCTCCGTCTTATTCTCACTCCACTTGCTCTCGGCATTATAGCATTTCAGAACACCAGGGATAAAGGCAAGTCCTAAGGACTTCTAAAAATAAAAACAAACAAAAAGCTAACCACGAAGGAAAAGGAAGTGAGATAAAAACGGTCTTTCCCAGTGGACACACTGCAAGCCCGGGGATCTGGCTCACAGGGGGCTGCGGCGAGGGAGGGGCTGGACAGCCATGAAATGCTTGGAACTAGGTTTGCACATTTAGAAACTTACTGACAGGTATTTGACACGTCTTCAGGAGCATGTAAGGAGAAACGGCTCTCCACACATAGACGCTACATAAACTATAAAACAAAGGACAGTGCCAGGGAAAGCAAAAAATTGCACCCAACAATTGCTGTAGGTGTACTGCTGGGCCGGGCAGAAAACCACACAGTCATATTCACAAGCACATTAACTACTGATTTAACCACTAATTGTGGTGTGGATATATTGATTAGGTTGAGGGAGGAAACCTGGCAGGCTGGATATGTGAAGGCCAAAAACGTATCAAATAAAACAAGAAATCAAATAAAACAAGTAAATAATATGTAACACATTTAAATCAAGAAACAGCAATATGAGCATTAATTAATAACAGGTAAAATCAGGGGACGTTGTGGAGCTTATAGAGAGCAGAACTCAGAAAGCAGAGAGGAATACAGCATGACCTGTCATGCCACTTTTATTAAGCTCTGTGTATTATTTACTTTAATAAAAATAGAGAAATTTTTAAATAGCTACCTATGTATATACATAGGGTGCCAAAAAATGTGTACACATTTTAAGAGAGGAAAAAAATGTATTAACACCGTAATAGTTTATACCAATAGCAAAAGATGAATGCAAGTTACCCTGAGCACCTCTTGTAACTGCATGAGTCACATGTGACGTATTACAAATTTTGTACAGGTTTTTCCTTTCTTAAAATATGTATACATGTCTTTTGGAACCCTCTGTAACTGTACTGGTGGTGCCTGGGTCAGATGAGACACGTTGCTGAGACTGTCTTCAGGTCAAGTTTGCATGTTAGGTCCCTTAGGAGCAGCACGTATAAGGTAGTGATGATTACCGTATTATTAGTAATGCAGTGTAATACCATAGTAATAATACCCTCATACTGTAATAATGTGTTACAGAAAATACTGTGTTCTTTCTTTAACTCAAACAAACAGAACATAAAAAGCAAACTCGTGCCAGAAAATTTAGGTAGGACATAGGAGAAATTTCAAAAACAAATATTAAAGGTTAACACCGGAGTTACGTCCCCAGTCTTGCTTCCCAGAAAGGGCGTCTTGAGGCAGGAAGGTGCTGGCTATAACTGGAAGATGACAGTGGTGATGGTGCTGGACCGGAGGGAGTGGGTCCCGCAGAGTCAGGATTGGACTCTTGTTGCTGGAGGCCCGGAGCTGACCACTCAAGTCAGTTTCTTGAAAAACGTATCTAAAGTTGTTTTTACAGCCTGTTTTCTTTTTTCATCATAAACGGCCTTGTAGCAGCTGATGTCCTCACTGAATGCACCCTTGCAAACTGCTCAAGGTTAGAACCCTGCTCCTTAAGCTTAGAGATCCAGCTTCATCGAGATGGAAGGCTGTGGCTAATTCTTCCGTCATGACTTTATTAGCTCTAGATCTTCTGATGCTTCACGTTGGGGTGTTTCTATCAGCTGGTCCTCTATCCCCCTGTGAGACCAGCAGGCAGCATAAAAATACTGCCCTAGGGAGCCACTTAATGCCGTGTGGCATTTATATGTGTGGCAGAAACTAGCTCCCCAATTATTAATTGAATTGTTAAGTTTTGAAATTATCCTTACAGGAGGCCTTGGGAGCTCACTAGGTACAGAATGCTGGTAAGTTGTGTTACCTTTAACCAGGACACTGCCTGCATTCTTCACCAACTGTGTTTCTTGTGTCAATATCCATCCTTATACAGACACATGGCTGGTGACAAAGGGCACAAAATTCAGTGGGGCTGGGATGGTCATTTAAAAAAAAAAAAAAAATTGGTAAAGGGCGGCACCTGTGGCTCAAAGGAGTAGGGCGCTGGCCCCATATAACGGAGGTGGCCCAAACCCAGCCCTGGCCCAAAAACAAACAAACAAACAAAAAAATTGGTAATGGATCAAATGTATGAATAGACAAAAATAAACCTTAACCTTGGTGACTATTCTTTTTGTGTCAACTTTAGTGGGTCTTGGGTGCCTAATATTATTCTGAGTGTGTAAATGAAGGTGTTTTGGGAATAGAGAAACGCCTAGATTGGCAGACTGGGTGAAGCAGACTGCCCTTTGGGGGGCAAAGAGTGGGTGCTCATCTGATTAATTGAACAAAAGGGCTGATCCTCCTCTGTGTGAGAGGGAACTGGTCCTACCCGGCACTGGGCTGAGACATTGGACTTTTCCTGCCTTCAGACTCAAACCAAAGCATTAGTTTTTCTTGGATCTCAAACCTGTTGGCTTCCAGACTGGAACTATACCAGCCTCTCTCTGGGGTCTTCTCCTTGCTGACTACATATCCGAGAATCCCCAGTCTCTGTAATCACATAGGCCAATTCCTTTAGATCAACGGTTCTCAACCTGTAGGTCATGACCCTTTTTTAACAATGAAAGTACAATGCAGCATTAGGAAGGTTGAGAACCACTGCTTTGGATAAATCTACATACGTACAGATAGTATGTATGTATGTACTATCTATCGATCAATAGATCTGTATGTCTACTCTATTAGTTCTGTTTCTTTGGAGAACCCTGATAAATGCAATCTTTACCTCACAGTACACAAAAATTAATTTAAGAAGGATCAGTTGAGCTAAATATGATAATTAAAACCAGTCGTCTTTGTGGAAGAAAAAAGTAGAAGAACTTAACCATTAATGAAACCAAAAATGTACTAACGATAAAAGAGAAAAAAAGCATTCATTGAATTTGTTTTAAATGAAGAATTCCTTTTTATTAAAAAAAATAATAATAATACCTCTAAGAACTGGGCACAGACCTGTAGTCCCAGCACTCTGGGAAGCCAAGGTGGGTGGATTGCTTGAACTTAGGAGTTTGAGACCAGCCTGAGCAATAGTGAGACCCCCATCTCTACTAAAAATAGAAAACTAGCCAGATATTGTGGTGGGTGTCTGTAGGCTCAGCTACTCAGGAGGCTGAGACAGGAGGATTACTTGACCCTAGGAGTTTCTAAAAAAAAAAAATTAAGAGAATAAAAAGACAGCAACAAAATTGGAAGAGATATTTCCACTACAAATACTCAGTAATAAATTTAAATTTACAACATTAAAAAAAAAAGCTTCTGAGTCAGTTAGAAAAATTTAGATAACTATTGTCCATTGATAAAAACAGTAAACAGAAAAATAAGAAAGAAACATGAACAGGCGTTTCACAAAAAATGCCTGTTTTAAAAAATGCCTGAATTTTAATATAGCCAATAAATATATGAAAACGTGTTCAATGAAGTAAACATCAGAAAAATACGAATTAAAGCCTAATAAGACACTTCTGTATACCTCCAAGAAAAGCTAAACTTGAAGACTAACCTTAGCAGGTGTTTGGGAGGATGTGACATAGCTTGGATTCTCTTAAATTGCTAATAAGAATATAAATTAGTACAATCACTTTGTAAAACTGCTCAGTGATACAAAATATGCATAGATCATAGAACTGAACTGAAGAAAAGAAAGTAAAGGCAGAAAGGGACTGTTAAGTACAGAGATAAATATAGGCGCACATTGATATTAACTGTCAAAACAATACACAATAGTAAAACCGAGATCATAGCTTATGGATTTTAAGCATGGGGAATTAAAATCTATGACAGCAAAATTACAAGATGCAAGAGAGGGTCAGTGGACTTAAAATGTTCCACATTTTGAGCACAATCAGGGAAGTGGGAAAGTGATAATTATCTGTCTCAGACATTAATACCTTAGGAAATAATGCTATAATCTCTAGGGTAAGTACCAAACAAATAATAAGATAATACATCAACAAGTTAATAAAGAAAAGAACAAGAGTAATGAAAAGTCTGATAAATTCAAAAAAATGTAAAGAAAGCAAAGGCAAAAAACAGAGAACTGAGACACATGTGTTGAGAACAGGACAGAGGCCGTCAGGCTCAGCCAACATGGCACAGCCAGTCTGGCCGGTTTAGGGTCTAAGTGACCTTCACCTCCTGAATTTGCTGTTTTGCAAATTCACTTTTAACCTAAAAGCGTAATATGTTGAGTGGTTTAGGACAGTTGAGTTAAGAGATTAACTTTTGAATTAGAAATGTTGTTTTGGGTCATGGGTTATGTGAGTTATTGTTTATTATGGGTCCTGGGTTGTGGTGATTACTGTCATTTAAGTGTTAATTACTGTTGTTTAAGGTAAGGGTTGGTGTGGTCTTTGCATTGAACTTTTATGTATAAAAGGGTTTTTTTATTATTAAATCATAGCTGTGTACATTAATGTGATCATGGGGCACCATACACTGGTTTTATACACAGTTTGACACACCTGTAGAAGACTGAAACTGGACCCACACTTTTCACCATTAACTAAGATAGACTCTCACTGGATTAAAGATTTAAACTTAAGACATGAAACTATAAAAACTAGAAGAGAGTGCAGGGAAAACCCTTGAAGACATTGGTCTGGTTGAGTATTTTATGAGGAGGACACCCCGGGCAATTGAAGCAGCTTAAAAAATACACTACTGGGACCTAATTAAACAAAAAAGCTTCTGCACAGCCAAGAATACAGTAAGTAAAGCAAGCAGACAGCCCTCAGAATGGAAGAAGATATTTGCAGGTTATGTCTCCGTATAAAAGTTTGATTTGGGAAATGGAAGAACAGAACAGTCTTAGACAGGCTACTCTCACTGTTCTGTAGAATTGCCGGTCTTCTAACAAAGTTGGGTGGACATACCCCCATTTCTGCATACTGGCTGACAGCAACAGGTGGCTGGACTCTCTTCATCTGGTAACCCAGTGGTTCTCAACCTTCCTAATGCTGCAGCCCTTTAATGAAGTTCCTATGGGCCACCACCCACAGGTTGAGAACCACTATGGTAACAGACCAAGTGGGTCACATAGAAAAGAGAAAGTAAAATGGAGTACATAAACACAACAAAACAATAATTCCATTAAACACAAATGGGTAAATACCCCAATGGCAAAGATTGCTAGATGGGAGGTAAAGATAAAACCCAACTATATCCTGCTCAAGACTCACAAATTTAAATATATGAGCATATAACTATTAAAAGTAAAAGAATGGGAAAAGACATACCTTGCGAATCCTAACCAAAAATAGTGTAACCATGCTAATACTAGAGGTAGATTTGAAAACAAGAAATACTGCTAAAAATAAATGCATTTCATAATGAGCATAAAAAGGGTCAATCCATACTGCTAAATATAAATGCACACAAAAACTTCCCTTCACAATACATAAGAATCAGATATTAAGAGAATTAAAATTAGCAGAAAACAAGCAGAGTAAAAGATGTTGACATGCTCTTCTAAACTTAATGTGATAAATGACATGTATAAATTTTACTATTTTGGACATAGTTAGCATTCTTGAAATAAAACTAACTTGGCCATTGTGTATTATCTTTTTTACATGTCATTATTTTGAGCGATATAGTTTTTAACTCCATATTCATGAGTAAGATTAGCCTCCTTTCTTATGCATCATTTTTGGCTGGCCTGGTTATACCTGTGGTGTTGGCTACATAAAATAACTTGAGAATTGTATCTTCTTTTTGTTTTCTAAAAGTGGATGCGAAGGGCCAGGATTATTTATTTCTTAATTATTTGGTAGGATTTATCTATAAAATCATCTGGAACTAATGTTTCTTTGTGGGAAGTTTTTTTTTTTTTTTCTCTATTGATGCAAACTATTTGGGGCTATTGTAGTTAAATATGTCTTGATTAGTCAGATTGGTTGACTTTTCTAGGAATTTGTTCATTTCTTTTACATTTTCAATATATTATCATAAAGTTAAAAAAAGAAACTCTTTCAATCCCTGCTTAATCTGTAGTTTTGCTTTATTTTCCATTCCCCAAATAGTTTTAGTTGTGCTTTCTGTACGATTTTGTTTTCCATGTTACATCTTGCCAGAGTGGGTGTAGCTTATCAGTCTCTTAAAATAACCAAGTATTAGCTTTGTTAAGTTCCTCTAGGATAACTGTGTTTTTATTAATTTCTATTCAACCTTTAACATTTGCCTCTTTTCTAATATAAATGATAAGAATTTAACTTTAGAAGCAACTTTCTTTGCTTTCTAAAATTTATTTTATAAACATATTAAAGGATTTTTAATTTTATTAATTTCTCATTAATAAATATAATGAGCAACCTAGAGATGCCTTTTTAAAGTACTGTGTATAGGATTTTTAAAATCACTTTCCTTTGATCATGCTGTGTCCAGTATGAAATAAATTCTTAGACATTTTTGAGACCTAACTACATGTGTTTCATTGTCATCCCATGTAGACTAAAAAATATTTTTTCTCTGTCTTAGAGTGTTATTTTGTATTTATGCATTAATTCAGGTTTGTTATTTGTATGGCTTGAATATTTTATATCCTCAATTATTTCTTGTTTTACCTGATCTCTTAGTGACTAAGAAAGATGTGTTAAAATCTTTTGTTATGATTATGGTTTCATTCATTTGTCCTTTAGTAATATTCATTTTTATTTGCACATTATATATCTATAATATTAAATGTATAGATATTTAGAAGTCAGTAGGGTGTGATAATGCCTTGTATTCAGTAGTGTATTTTGAATTAATGGCTAAGATTTTATAATGTGCATATTGCTACACTAGCTCCCTTTTGGTTGGTTCATGTGTATTGAATATAACCATCTTCATTCCTTTCCTTCCAAACTTTTATGTCTGCATATTTTAGATGTTCCTTCAATAAATAATATATTCTTCCTTAAATCAGAATCTAAAAATCTTTGTCCTTCACCTAGAAAGTTTAATTCATTTACATTTATTGTGAAATTGTTAAAATTGACTCCATTTCTATTATTTAAATTTGTTTTCTTTTTATTCCTTTCCTCTGTTTACTTTGATACCTTATTATGTAGTTTTAAATGTAGAGGATTAGCCTTATCTTCTGTTTTCCCCTCTTCTGAATAATCCTTATTTTCTTCCAAATTAATATAATCAGCCTAGAACACTGTTTTTCAACCTTTTTTATTTCACAGCACACTTGAACCTATAGTTAACTTCTGAGACACACTTAAATTATGTTGATCAAAAAAAAAAAAAAAGTAAAAAAAAGAATATTACTTACTGTGTCTTGAACTTCTTTTGCAAATAGTTTAATTAATGATCTTTAAGACTTTTTACAGCACACCTAAGATCCTCTCATGACACATGGGTTGAAAATCTCTGTCATGGAATTTTTAACAACTACATTGACATATACTGTTTTGTTTATATTTTATGTCTATTCAATTTGTAACTGTATATTTCATAAGTCATAGTATTTGTTTTGTATGGTCATTATTTAGATGTGTCATTCCTCTGTGCTTTCTGGCCACCTGTAAGGTTGCCCTCTTCATCTTGAGGGCTTGCAGGTGCACATCTACTCATGTTCATCCAGTCTAGGAGGAGTTGAGCTTCCTGAATCTGATAGTTGCTGGTTTTTTATCAGTTTCAAAAATGCGAAGCTGCTCTATGTTTGAATGTTACCTCTCCCTGAGTTCTCACCATGTGTTTACCCTAGTACTCTGAAGAGACAGACGTGGGACTTTCTCACTCCATTTTTCTATGTTTGCTTAACCTGTGCACTGAGGTTTTTAGTTCCTAGACATCTTATTAATTTGTTTTCAAATGTGCCTGGTCATTTTTTCTACTTCCAAAGTCATATTTTTGGAATTATTTCATGTATTTAATCATAATAAACATACTTCAAAATAGTCTGAATTTTGTTATTGTAGTAGCTAGCTATTGGGTTCCATGTCTGATAATTCTGTAGTTTATGTTTTCTGCTAAGTCTTGCTATGGTGTCTTGTTTCTGCATGTGAGCTATCATTTTGACTATGAATACATGTTCTCTGGAGTTGTATCTATTGGAGTTTTTTCTTAACAATTTTTTATTAAATTATAACTATGTACATTAATACATTTATGTGGTACAATGTGCTGATTTTATATAAAATTTGGAATGCTTACATCAAACTGGCTAACATAGTCTTCACCTCACTTACTTAATTGTTGTGTAAGACAGTTATACTCTACTCTTAATAGATTTGAGTTTTTGTTTGTTTATTTATTTATTTTATTGAGACAGAGTCTCACCATGTCCCCCTTGATAGAGTGCTGTGGCGACACAGCTCACAGCAACCTCAGACTCGTGGGTGTAAGTGATTCTCTTGCCTCAGCCTCCCAAGTACTAAGTAGGTGGAACTACAGGCACCCGCCACAATGCCCAGCTATTCCTTGCTGCAGCTGTCATTGTTGTTTAGCAGGCGCAGGCCAGGTTCAAACCTGCCACCCTGGGTGTATGTGGCTGGCGCCGTAACCACTGTGCTATGGGTGCCAAGCCTTGTTTATTTGTTTTGAGACAGAGCCTCACTCTGTTGCCCTGGGTAGAATGCCGTGGTGTCACAGCTCACAGCAACCTCAAACTCTTGGGTTCAAGCGATTCTCTTTCCTCAGCCTCCTCACTAGCTAGGACTACAAGCGCCCGCCACAATACCAGGCTGTTTTTTTAGAGACAGGGGCTTCACTCTTGCTCAGGCTGATTTCAAACTCCTGAGCTCAGACAACACACCCACCTCGGTCTCCCAGAGTGATAGGATTACAGGCATGAGCCACCGGGCCAGCCTTCTATTGAAGTTTTTTGAAACCTGAATTTAAAGTGGGTCTTCCAAGAAAATTTAGTTCTGCAGGGCACACAAGTATTGCCAACCTGAAATCACTAACTTTTCATGGGGATTTTTCAGGCCACACTGACAGTACAAATTCCAGTTCCAAACTCATGCAATGATTCATATTAGAAATTATTAGTAGAATCTTTCTTATTTTTATTCCTTTCATTTAGAGCCAAAGACAAGATAAAAGCTTATTTTTTTCCTTCTGTGGGGTGTGTTTTTTCCCTCTTCCTGGCTTGCTGACCATGTATAGCTGCCTCTAATCCCACCACCTTCCTTGAACACACCCAGATTTTGTCTTCTGCCCTGTTTCGTCATGTGTTTTACACTTTATGTGACACATTTTTAAATTTTCTATAGCAAAGCAGGTTTTCTTTGGACATCAAGCTCACCGTATGGCTGAAAAGAAGGGGTCCCGTTCCCCTTTCTTTCCCCCCCAACACTGCACAGCACAAGTGAGAAGCAGACTAATCTCTCTTCTGCTATAGTTGGCTCTTCCCACCTTTGGGAGGTTTTCTTTCTCTCTGAAGTAAAAATATCTCACCAAAGTTATGCACAGGAATGAATCACTTTTCATTAACCTTGTAAATGACCTTGTAAACGTAAAGGCATATGAATCTTCAGATGAATGTTTTTATTCATCCCAAAGAGATTTAGTCTAGTATATCCAAGATAATTTCTTCTAGTTTCTTCTTCTTCTTTTTTTTTTTTTTTTTTTTTTTCTTTTGGTCTTTTTTGCTGGGACTATTAATGGTCTATATTATTCATTCAGTTCTCAAATCTCCGTTTGAGAGTTCCCATATCTCAAATCTTTTTTCTGGGAGTCTAAACAATGGACATTTGGATATTTGACATTTGAAGACGATTTAGATAACATCTCATGTCTGTTATTTTGCCTCTCACCGTGTCTCTCGTAGCCTGTAAAGAAAGTGCTGGCTGGTTCGAGCTCACTTTGTGTGTCCTCTATCACAGGTTCGATTTTTGTTTTCGTCACTTTTGCAACTTAATGTCCACAGTGTCATTTTCACCTGCGCTACGATTCTATTCGTTTCTCTGAGGATCTTAGTAATTCAGGAACCTTCAGTCTGCTCATTTTCATATCTTTCACTTCATTTTACAGAGTTTATTTTTTCTGAATTTAACTGAAAGCACATGGTAAATACTGCAGTATATTTTAAGTGTGTCATAACTGCCATATTCTTTTGCTTAAATAATGCAGAGTCTTTTCATAGGTACCTTTTTTTGGTCGCATTATTCAGGCTAAAACAAGAAGAAGTCTACCAAACTAGGTAAATGCCCCAAACAGTGCGAGCTGCTTTTCCCCCAGACCCCTCCCGGTCCACCTGGATATATGCAGATCTGAAACTGAAAGATGGGTTGACATAAGTTTACAAACCAGTTTAGTCATAAAGCAACTGGAGAGGGACAGAACGCATCCTGGGAGATAATCATAGCAGGAAAATTTCAATTTGCTACAGCTCCCTTTCTGTGTTTGCTGAAGCCACACACTGAGGATGAGCTTTCCATATGGAGTTCTTCTTGGTATCTGCCTTCACTTCCTGGCCGCACGGTTCACAGCCTTGGGAAGGGCCTTGATTACTGTGGGAGCCCCTAATGCCTATGAGATTTGTATTTGCTGCTGCTGTGCAGGGGTCCCCCTTATCCACAGTTTCTGTTACCCCCAAGCAACCACTGTTTGAAAATATTAAATAGGAAATTCCAGAAATAAACAATCCACGAGTTTTAAATTGTGTGGGTTTCTGGGTCTCATGATAAGACCTCACACCGTCCCTCTCAGTCCCATCCAGGATGTGGATTATCCCTTCAGTCCACCGTCATCCCTTAGGAGCTGTCTCGGTCATCAGGTCCACTACTGCGGTGTCAGGATCCTTGTCCTCGAGTAGCCCTAATTTTACTTAATTATTCCCCTTTTTATTAGTCATTATGGTTATCCTCCCTGCTGTGCCTAAATTATATATTAAGAATTATCATGGGTATAGATGCGCCGAAAATAGAAGGCATGGAGTGGGTAGGGTTTGGAGCCCTCTGTGGTCTCAGGCATCGGCTGGCGGTCTGGAACGTATCCCCAGAATATACAAGGGTCGCTACTGTACTTGCCCATGAACCTTCTAGAGCACTGATTCATAACAGCTAACAAAAAAGAGATGCACATCAGACTCAGGACCGCCCCACAGTTTTATTCTCGATTCAAAACGCGGAAATGTAAGTGGCTTTGTCGTGACCCTCTCTGTTCCTGGGATACCTGCTGCTCACCTGCAGGAATGCTGCCCTGTCTGGTCCTTTTTCTCATTTTAGACTTGTCATTTTCCTGCTACTTTAGCAGTGATTCCTTGTGGTTTCTGCTCTCTATGCAGGGAGCACGCCGCCCCTATTTCGCAGTGAAGGTCTTGTTTTATCACCCTTACTACAGTCCTTTGTCATTCTAGTCGGGGTCTGGATGGAAACATTAAACATCTAAGACTACCACCTTCACTTACCCAGGAGTCAGTCTTAATTAGGGCTCTGTGGATTTTACATATATAATAAATATTTACAGAGCTCCCATCACGTCAAGTGCATTCGAAACACCAGGGTACGTCGGTGAACAAAGCAGGCAGACAGGAGAGGCAGGTAAGAATGAACACACACTGCAAATAAGTATAATGTTACATATGACATAATATGTTAGAAGGTGACAGGTGCATGGAAAAAGGGAGAGCTTGGTAAAGGGACTGTGGGGCTGGGAGGGGGTCAGAGGAAGCCCCCGAGAAGATAATACATGAGCAAAGGTGAGAAGGAGGGGAGACAGGTAGTCATATGCCTCTCTGGGGAAGCTGGTCCAAAGCAGAGGGAAGAGCCGATAACACCCTCAGTCAGGCCTGAGCCTGGATACTCTGGGTCCAGCCAGGAGGCAGGAGCAGCTGGAGCCCCCATAGGGGCCTGGAAGATGAATCAGGTGATGGGGAGCCTGTCTATGGGACTTTGCGTAAGAGGGTGTTGGTTGTTACTGAAAGAGAATTGGAGAGCCTCGGAAGAGTTTTGAAGAGAGGAAGGCTGTGCCCTCATTTACACTTCAAAGGATCACTTTGGCTGTGGGATGAACTCAGAAGTCCTAGGATGCAATTAGAATTCCTGGGACATCATCTGATGATCCCTATGGTCACTGGCTGGAGTTAAGATTGCTGTTCTCACCCAGGCTGCACATGAGAATCACCTGGGGAGCTTTGACATCCCAGTGCCAATGCCGTGTCCTGAGACCAACTAAATCAGAACCTCTGGGTGGGTCCCAGGCACTAGGCTTTTTGAGAACTTCCCGAGGGACTCTGTGAAGAGGTTGAGGCTGCGAACCACCGTTTTCAATAAAAAGAAGGCTCCCTTGCAGTCACTCGCCGGACTGTGGGGTGTGGAGGGCAGGGCTGGTACATTCCATGCGATTTCATCCACGGTGGCCGTCAGGCACAGAGCAGAGAGGAATTAATCCTTGAAATTCCAATTTCACCAAAATGGAAACCCAGAATATTGACGGAAGCATGTGGTTGTCCCAGCCCAGAGCTCAAAGAAAGAGGCTTCTGCACATTTCTCAAGAATGAATTTTGAACAGAAGCTCCATATCACTGATTTAAGAAAGAAGGAAAAAAATAGAAATGTCTCAAGATGTGGAAAAGCAGCCCTTCGGTTTTCAGAGAAAATATAAATTTTTGCCACCGAGACTCGTGTCCCGGGAGTTGGATGAAGCTGAGGCCCTATGGCCTGTTTCAGAGGAGAGACCTTTGTGCCGGGCCAACCTTTAGGTTTTCTCAGTCTCCCCTGCAGCCCCCATGCCCACAGTGGGAGCTGAGTCCACTTGGCCCACAGAGAGTTCCCCACTCCCCAGACGTAAAATCCCAGCGTAAGTCACCCCATTGGGTTCATCCCAAGGTCAGGCTCATCCCCCAGCAACTCAGTCCCTCAGGGGAGTCCCACAGGAATTCTTCCTCATTCTCGCCAGTTCTACAGAGTGGTGCCGAGGCTGCTGAGTAAATGTCACAGCGCCAGGTGTCTGAGATGGGCCAGACCAGCTGCCGGCCCTGGAGGCTGGCAGAGCTCCAGCCCTCGCCCAGTTGTCCCTGTGCCTGGAGTTTCCAAGTGTTCAGGATGGAGGGAGGAGCTGGGCTCCCAGCACTCGGCCATGGGAGCCCAGCTGGCTCAGGCCAGAGGCTCCCAAGAACATCCAGACCCATCTTCAAAACCACAGGGAGGAACTGGCCTGCATAGGCTTCTTAGGACACACAGCCACTAGCCACATGTGGCTTCTGAGCACTTTAAATGTGGTTTAGGTGACTGATAAAGAGGGTTTCTAACTTTGCTCCATTTTATTTCATTTACATTCAATTAAAAAAAAAAAAAAAACTCTGGCACTTGATTCAGTTCTTAGAAAACGTGTAAGCATGTTTAGGTATGTTTGGAATAGCTTAGGTATTTGAGTTTACTTATTCAGCCGGGAATCGTGTAAAATCTAAATAGAGATCAAGTCAAGAAAAATGTAGCATCCAGATTGGAATGGACCATAAGTGTAAAGTACATGCCAGATTTTGAAGACTTTCCAAAATTAAAAAAAAAAAAAGAACAAATCTCATTAATATTTTTATATCAATTCCGCATTGAGATAATACATGTCATAGTTTCAAAACATTGAGTTAAGTAAAATGTATTATTAAAATTAATTTTGTCTATTCTTACTTTTTTGCTGATGTGACTATTGGGACAGTTAACATCACATTTTAAAAAACGCATATTTTATTTCCACAGGCACATCAGCCTCTGTCCAGGAAGGAGGACTCCCCACCATCGCTGAGCAGATGGAGGAAGGTCGAAATAGGTTTTCCAGACCACAAAGTCCACTGAGAACAGACAAACTCAGAGAAAGCTGAAAATACTTCCTTCCAAGGCAGGAATTCCTGCTCCCTACTCCATGAACTCCCCAAATGGATCCTGTGGGTTTCAAATGCACAGTGGGAGGTGATCACCTCAATAGACAGACTCTGCCATCAGAACACTGCATACAGCAAGATTCCTGCTACCCTGAAGCCCCCATGGGGGAGGTGTAGATTTTTATACATACTTTTATTCATTAATGCTTTACTTGTGTCATTTAAAAAATATTCTAAGTATTTAAGTAGTAATAAACCTGTATGGTAAAACCCTGAATTAAAAGTGCTTAATTATTTTACACTAATGCTATAGTTTTAAATGCACTGGTCCAAAAGTTGCTTTTACAAGTTAACAGTCCAGTAGATTTTCTGTGAAGTCATGGAGAGACCGTTATTTTTTTTTTTCCCATCAGTCACATAGTATAGCATGGTATGGACATACTTGCTTTTCTTCTGACTCATACGCATTTAATTTTCCATTTTTTTTTAATTTATTGATTTTTATTTTTAAGTCATAGCTGTGTACATTAGTACAATCAATGGGTACAATGTGCGGGTTTCATATACAATCTGAAATATTCTCATCAAACTGTTCAATGTAGCCTTTATGGCATTTTCTTAGTTACTGTATGTAGACATTTGTATTCTGCATTTAGTAAGTTTCGCCTGTACCCATTCTAAGATGCACCGTAGGTGTGACCCCACCCATTACCCTCCCTTCACCGAAACCTCCCCCCTCCCTTCCCCTTCCTTGGCCCTTTCCCCATAGTCTTGTGCTATAGTTGGGTTATAGCCTTCATGTGAAAGCTATAATTTAGCTTCATAATAGGGCTGAGTACATTGGATACTTTTTCTTCCATTCCTGAGATATTTTGCTAAGAAAAATATGTTCCAGCTCCATCCATATAAACATGAAAGAGGTGAAGTCTCCATCTTTTGTTAAGGCTGCCTAATATTCCATGGTATACATGTATCATAATTTGCTAGTCCATTTCTGGGTCGATGGACACTTGGGCTTCTTCCATGACTTAGCAATTATGCATTGGGCTGCAATAAACATTCTGGTACAGATGTCTTTGTTATATTGTGACTTTTGGTCTTCTGGGTATAAACCTAGTAAAGGAATTATAGGATCGAAT
>CAUYPK010018310.1:0-13781 GCA_963574355.1 Loris lydekkerianus
TCCAATGTACTCAGCCCTACTATGAAGCTAAATTAAAGCTTTCACATGAAGGCTATAACCCAACTATAGCACAAGACTATGGGGAAAGGGCCAAGGAAAGGGAAGGGAGGGGGGAGGTTTTGGTGGAGGGAGGGTAATGGGGCCACATCTATGGTGCATCTTAGAATGGGTACAGGTGATTGCACTAATGTACACAGCTATGATTTAACAATAAAAAAAATTAAAAAATATTTTGAACTAAATAAAAATTTATGATAAAATGTCATCATAATGCGTATGATACAGATAAGGCAATATTAAAGGGAAATTTCTAACAGTAAATGCAAACATTGTTTTCAAAATACATAAAATTAATACTCTAAGTTTCTACCTTAGGTAACTGGAAAAAGAAGTGGAAATTAAACCTAAAATGAGTAGAAGAAGGAAAATTATAAATACAACAGCAAAAGTCAATGAAATTGAAAATATGAAAACAGAGAAAATGAATAAAATAGAACTTGATTTTTTTTAAAATGAGAAGTAACTATGAAACCTTTAGTCAAAAGTAACTATGAAAAATGAGAAAACAAAAATTTTCAATGCCATTTATGAGGGTAGGTCAGCACTACTGACCGTGCATTAAAAGGATAATAAAAGAATACTAAGAGTGACTCAATGACCACAAATTTGATAACTTAGAAGAAATGTATCAAATTCTTGAAAGACAAACTATCAAAACATACCCAGTTAGAAAAAAATAACATTAATAGCTCTCTATTTACTAAATCAAATAAATTTATAATTTATGTATTTCTAAATAAAGAATATATTAGGCCCAGATAACTTTATTGCTGAGTTTTACCAATTATTTAAGGAAGATCTAATTAAAAATTAATCGCTTTCAGAAAATATAAAGAGGAAATACTTCTCAATTTATGTTATATAGCCAGAATTACCCTATTACCAAAACCAGAAAAAGTCACAAAAAAACTATTCATGTTCTCTAATGAGTATAATGAAAAAATCTTAAATATTAGTAAATCAAGTCCAGCAATATATATAAAAAAGACATCACAATAAAGTGAAATTCTTTCCAGGAATTCTAAGCTTATTCAACAATTATAATAAAGCAATGAAATTCTACATATTTACAAGCTCAACAGGAAAAAAATGATATCAATAGATGCAGAAATGATTCAACATAGCTCCAAACTCATTCTTAATAAAAAATGTAAAAAACAAACGAACAAAAACTAGGAATAAAATGGGATGCCCTTAACTGAAAAAGGGAATAGATCAATATAAAAAAAAAAAAAAAACATACAACTGATACTATACTTAATGATGAGAGACTAAACTCTCTCTACCTAGATCAAGGAGGATATTTGAAGCAAGGATTGGAAGCTAATATAGTAAGGCAAGAAAAAGAAGTAACAGATGTACAGACTGGAAAAAAGAAAGAAAATTTATTTATAGATGACACAATTGTCTATGAATAACTATCCTCCAAAATAAGGAAAACAAAAGATGGGGGGAAGAAAGTACAGAAAGAAAGCAGTATACAAGTTCAATTGCTTTTCTCTATACCACTAATAAACAACTGTATAACCATTTATAATAACAACAAAAATAAATGCTATTTATAAATCTACACAATATTGGTAAGATCTATAACAAAAAACTACAAAAAAGATGAAAGTAATAAAATAAATTCTAAATAAATAAAATCTAAATAAGTGAATAAATATTAATGGATTGAAAGATGAAATGTTACTAAATAACAATTCTTTCCAGCTTGATTTATAGATTCACTACAATACCAATCAAAAAAAAAAAAAAAATCACAACTTTTTAAAAGTTTTATTTATTTTTAATTGACAAATAATTGTATATAATTATGGGCTACAATATGATGTTTCAATACATGTATACATTGAAGATGATCAAATCAGGCTAATTAATATATCCATAACCTCAAGTACTTATTGTTTCTTTGTGGTGAGAGCATTCCTTTAGCTATTTTGCATTATTACTAATTATAGTCACTATGCTATGCAATTTAACATTGATAAACTGATTCTAAAATGTACTAAGGATGGGCAAAGGATCTAGAATAACCAACACAATTCAAAAAATCAAAGTTGAAAAACTTACATTGCCCAATATCAAGAATTACTATGAAGGTCTCATAAACAAGACAGTGCAGTATTGCAGAAACTATAGATATGTTGATCAGTGAAATAAATTAAAATGCCCTGACATAGACACACACAAATATAGTCAACTGTTTTTTGACAGAGGCACAAAGGCAATTCAATTAAGAAAGGATAATCTTTTCAATAAATGATGATAAAACAATTGGAAGTTTATATGTAAAAACAATTTTTTTTAAGAATAAACCTTTTATATAAAGGTTATATTTAAAGGAACATACAGACATTTGCACCTTAGAAAAAGTATTTCAAACTGGACCATACAACTAAATTAAATATAAATTGCACAATTATAAAACTTCTATGACAAAAATAGGAGAAAATATTATCTTGTGCTTGGTGATAAGTTTGTGTATAACACCAAAAGCATGAACCATACAATTTTTTTTTTTTCAGTTTTTGGCCAGGGCTGGGTTTGAACCCACCACCTCTGGCATATGGGGCCAGCACCCTACTCCTTTGTGCCACAGGAACCACCCTGAACCATACATTTTTTTAAATGGTAAAGTGGCTCTCTTCCTTTCTCTCCCTTTCTCCCTCCCTCCCTTCCTTCTTTAAAAAAAATGGTAAAGTTGAACTTCATTAAAATTAAAATAACCATTCTGCTCTGTAAAAGAAACTGTTCAGAAAATGAATAGAAAAGCCACAAACTAGGGGTAAAATTGCAAATTATATAGCTGCTATAGGACTTGTAGCCAAAATATATGAAGGAGACTTAAAAGTTAAATGTCAATAATGAAAAAGCAATCCAATTAAAAAATGGGCAAAAGATTTGAGCAAACAACTCATCATAGAAGATACACAGATGGCAAGCATGTAAAAAGATGCTCAGTATCATTTTCCTTTAGAGAAATGTAAATTAAAGAAACAATGAGATAGTAATACACACATAAACACACACACAAATGTGACAATACCAAACATCGATGAAGATGCAGGAATGCCACATAATACAGCCACTTTGAAGATAGTTTGGTCATTTCTTGTAAATATAAGCATTTTTTACCATATAACCCAACCATCATAATCCTAGGTATTTATCCAACTGATGTGAAAATTTTACCCACAGAAACACCTGTATGTAAATGTTTATAGCAGCTTTATTTATAATCACCCAAAATTGTAAGCAACTGCGAAGTCCTTCCAAATGTGGATGAATTAACAATCTATGCATTTATACAATAGAATGCTATTTAGTAGTAAAAAGAAATATACTATAAATGTATACAACAGTTTGCATGAGTCTTAAATGAAAAATGCTAAGTGAAAAGAAGCCAGTCTGAAAAGCTGCATTTTGTATCATTTCATTTACATAACGTTCTGGAAAAGGCAAAAGTATAAATACAGAAAATAGATCAGTGATTACAAGAGATTTTTAGAGCAAGAAGGGTAAATAAGTGAAGTACAGGGAATTTTTTTAGGATTGTAGAAGTACTCTATATGATACTGTGGTAGGTGACTATACGACAGTGTGCAATTGTCAAAACTCATAGACTCTTATAGCATAGAGAGTGAACCTTAACATATACAAATTAAGGAAAAATTCATTTAGGATATCTGGGAATCCGGCATGGAATGCAGACTATGGCAGAATATCCAACTATATTACCAAAAGTACAATATCACCTTGCTGTAGAAGATAAAGGTTAATGCTGTAATCTAAGTACCTTTAGAAATGAGTGGGGTCTTTAAGACTAAAACACAAAAGGAACCTTTATAATCACTATATTTTAATTGATAAAAGTTGTTTCCCATGGGGTATGAGTTAACAATTCTAAAATTTCTGTAAATGTGTACCAAAATTGAGAAATAATTAAGCAGATGGTGGATGTTACTATTGGAGAGAGAGATTACAGATAAGAAAGGGGAGGAGGCTAAATACAGTAATGGATTGGAATCAATGATATTAATATGAACACGTTTAGTTTAATAAACATAGGTAGATAGATAATTATAGATAAATTTATATATATATAAGTCAGTATACACATATATATTTCTTAGTTCTGTTATTTTAAAGGGCTTAGAAACAATCTAACTGCAGTAAGTAACAATAAGTACAACCAGCACCAAATCATAGTTTTGAACACCATTCTCTAGTAAAAGAAACCTGGTTCCCTTGAACAAATAGCTGACTCAAGAACTGGAGCAGGGAATATACAAAATGAACCTAGAACATCTTGCAATGCTAAAAAGTAAGGAAGTGCTCAGATATGCACATGTTGAAGGAAGCATATCAAAGGGACAAAGGAGCCAAATAAAAGAACTCTCAGTGACCAAAGTGGGAACAAATTAAGCAACAAAATAAATGAGAAAGGGGTGGCACTTGTGGCTCAAAGGAGTAGGGCACCGGCCCCATATGCCAGAGGTGGCAGGTTCAAACCTAGCTCTGGCCAAAAACTGCAAAATAAATAAATAAATAAATAAATGAGATAGTATTGCTGGATTATAAATCAAAGTATAAAATAAATATCCATGAGTTTATATTGACATTAATAAATTATTGAATAAATATATAAATGGGGAATAGAGAAATCTTCCTGTCAGAATTCCAAAAATATTATGTAGATACAAATATAGATACAGCCTTCTATATCCATCAGTTCCACATCCATGGATTGGACCAAGTGTGGTTCAAAAAAAAAACATGAAAGTTACAGTTTTTATTATTATAAAACTTAAAGTTTATTAAATGTTATTTTTAAAAGGCAAGCTTCATCTCAAAATGTATAACCCCAGCCCACTTCCACAGAATTTGAAGTGCTGCAATTGAGAGCCCTCACCTCCACGTAAGTTCTTAAGCTGTGAAGGAAGTCCTCCCGGGTATCCTGTTAAGCATTATTATGACCATGACTAACAGTTGAGACAGGTGTTTCCTCTTCTGCGTCTAGCTTACCACTAGTAGTGAAGGAATGAGGCTTTTCACTGAGGAGAAGAGAGGGTTACTATGGAACTGACATAACCACATAAACAGAGATGAGCAGGGTGCCCTGACAAAGGTACCAAAGCTGAGGGCCCAGGCCCTGTGGTTGTGAAAACCTATAGAATAAACACAACAAACAGAGGCAAATAGAAGAAGCTCCAACTTGCACGTGGAGAGGAGGGTCTGCTGGTTAATGTCAGCTCTTACCTAAAGTGCCTAAGCTTGGAGTCAGAGTACTTCTACTAGTTGCACTCTCTTAAAGCAGTTCACAACATCTCATATTAAAAGCAGTGTTTCCCTAGTGATTTATTACTTAGAAGCCTACACAAATGGCAAGGGAATTTTAGTAGCATTTGACTATCACAAGTTACGGGAAGGCTAAGAAGAAATGGATTGCAAGTGGGTAATTACAGAAAGCAATACAAACTCAGACGCTTTGCCTCCCAGACACATTCCAACTTCTGTCTGGGTTCAGTTTAGCATAGGTGAAATCTCACTTAGCCAAATATCCAGGCCTGTGAAAGTATCCAGGGGATGAGTGTGATAGAAACAAATTTTTGTGAAAGAAATGCTGTTTTCTCTGTGGGTTCAATATCACTTCGGAGCTGTTTTGTATTCTTATCTCCTGGATTGTACAATGTGCTATGATTCCCCAACATGAGTTATGAATCTCTCTGACGTCTCCTCTAATCTCTCTGTCAA
The DNA here is from genome assembly GCA_963574355.1 of Loris lydekkerianus. NCBI lineage: Eukaryota > Metazoa > Chordata > Mammalia > Primates > Lorisidae > Loris > Loris lydekkerianus. The sequence continues at coordinate 5,818 of CAUYPK010018310.1, forward strand.
CTTGCTAAGTGTAAATCTGTAAATAAATAATTTAAACCGGTAGGATAGCCTATAATTTAATGGTTTGCCACTGTGACTCCTTTTCCTTAAACCCAGAATTCTTCTGGCTATGTGAAGTATCTCTCCTTTACACATCTGTAGGCCTTGATTTTCTCAAGCAGAGTGTTTTTATCACCTTGTGAGTTTTTGCAGAAGAGCCTTTAAAAGGCAGAACTAGGCAAAAGAGAAAAATCCTGGTCCAATGATCAACAGACCTACATGATTATCAAACTCACCTAGAGAGCCGGTTAAACATACAAATTTCCAGGCCATGTCCCACATCTCCTGAATCTAAATTCTTGTAGGTAGGGCCTAGGAATCAGTATGCTTAAAAAGCATTACAATTCAAGATTTAATTAAATAAGAAAAATCCTCTACGTAATTCTAACAATCAGTTTTTAAAACACTGGTCTAGCCCAAATTCCAACTAAACATTAGCAGTCAGGACAGCAAGGGTAACTCCACACATTTGGAATATTGCTAAGGAACTCAGGAGCATACTGACAGAGAAAACCCAAGAAACAAATGGTTCTTAGATCCTTTTCATTTGTGTTCACAATTTTTTCTGCCTTGGGGACACAGCCAAGTTTATCAGCTAGCTACAATCAATATAAGGAATGTATTTCCTTTGCTTCAACTCAAACAAATAACCTGCCTAGTTCCTAATTCAATCTTACTTCAGCCACTAGAAACTACTCTAGAATCACTTTATTTCCTCTCCTTACTCTGCCAGAAAATATGGGGTTCAGTACTAAAATTTAAATACTAATTCATAACCCCCAATATAAAGAAAAATGTTCACAAGGAAACATCTGAAATTTTTCAGAGTAGAATGACTAAATATGATTGGGAAAATACTTAAGAGGTTGACTCTCTAGGCAAGGTATCACAGTGGCTGGGCCACTGCAATCTTCTCACTCTCAAACAGTAATAACACTAAGAGAACAGCTCTTCTCTATACTATCATCTCTGAAGGTCATTTACAAATAGATCTTATATTTTCATTTTCCTGAGACATACTACAATAAACACTGTGCTCAAAGTCAGGAGACACCTTGATTCTAGTCTAGCTCTGTTGTTAACTGGTTGGGTGATTTTAGAAAAATAAATTTTCTTCTTTGAACCACAGTTTTGACATCTATGAAATGAAGGATTTAAGATGAATAAACTTTTAGAATGGAGGCTCTAATTTCTCTTTGAACCCAGATGAGTCATTTGTATTATGGGTTCTGGACTTCTCAGGGCCCTAGTTATATTTAAGGAATCCAAAAAAGAAACTACAAGAGTTACTTGATTGCTACTAAACTTAGCCATGGAGATCTTCCGACTTTTCACCCTAACTCACCCTATATTAGACTCACCATTTTGGTAGCTAAGCTACCAAATTATAAAGTATGAGAACCAGGGAAAACAGTCTGTTAACATTGCTGTTAAGCCTAAGAGGTCTTATCAGAAAACTCCTCGTAGCTTTCAAGAAAATTGAGCTCCATTAAAGACAAAGGACATGGTACAAAAGGTATTATCTCCATCCTAAATCTCCTGAATGGATCCAGGTGCAGACAAGGGGAAGCAAAGATCCCCTAAAGGGTATTGTCTTGGAGGAGCCAAACACAGTGATACCTTGAGCTGTTTCTGAAGCTGCTGGTCCATAGCGTCTGTCACCAAAATATCATTTTCCATCTGCCTGGCCTCTTTTCCTGGACTGATGATACTATCATCCTATCATGCTCTGAGCCTTTTTACTGTTCTGTGCTGACATGTGCCACACAGGACTTCCATTAATGCCTGGTCCCATACCAGGCAGCTCCTGCTAGTTGCCTGTTTTGGAACTTCAGATGCTCTCTTCATCTAGATGCCCTCTCTGTTCAGGTAGAACAAGCCTCTACCTAGCATGAAAAGGTATTTACTAGCACAAGTTTAGCCATCCAAGTAAAATTAATTTGTCCAATGGTTGAAACCTCCCATGTTGGGCTCCTTATACAGCAGGTCACCTTCCTGTCCTTAGATCACTCCAAGCACATGAACTGTTTATTTTCTTTGATTTTCTTTGGTCCTCTCAAATGATGTTTCCCCAAAATATACTAAGGTATAATGTCCACGAGGTGTGTCTTCATATAGGTATCTCACAAGAGGCTGAACCAAGACCTCAGACAAGAGAACAGAGTTTATGAGAATTCTGTCATCACTTAGCTGTGTCACCTCAAATGGCAAAGTCCCAATCTTTAGCACAGATATAGCTGGGTATTAAGGACCCAGAAAATGGATCATGCCAGTGGCCTCCTTAACAGCTCTTCCAGTGTCCTGACTTTTTTTTTTTTTTTTTTTTTACCATGTTGGCCACCTGCTTGGGCTCAGCCATGGCCTGTGATCACCCATGAACTTCTTCAAGTGGACCCTTAGTGAGAATCTGGTGAGCCTTTTCTCCAAAAAGGTGGATACAATCCTACAAGCTATCAAAATGTTGATAGGCTCCTCTCCTCCATGCATAGTGATAATAGACCTTTTGTTAAATTAGAGGTAACTTAGCAAATATGCAAAGTTCCTACATTTAGAATGGAAGTTGAGTGCGTCTGGAAATGGATAATGGAAAGTGAGATGAAGTATTGCAGCTTGTCCTCCTTCTGATAAGGATGCTTCTCAGGAATAGGCTTAAGTTAAACCCCTAAACATATTTCATGAGAGACCCTTCCTAAAACCCCAAGGTAAGTATAGTAATATAATCATGAGTAAAAACAATAAAGCAATGTCAAAATGAGTCATCAGGTACTAACCATTATGTATAAGTTTCCCTCTTTCAAGTTCCTGCCCAGATTGAAAGCAGAAAATTGGAAATTACCCTACAAAGTGCTTCCAATGACTCATGCCTTGCAAAAATTGCCAGAAGTGAAAACCTTTGGTCTACCATACAAAAAAAAAAAATGTCGTGTACCATGAAATCAGAGGACTTACGCCCCCACCTAGAGGGGCCAGCCTTTAGACAATCTAAAGTAACTTTTAAAAAGGGAAAAAAATGAAAATGTTGACATGTTTTTCTAAGTTTTCTTTGATTATTTGTTCTTTCTATATAGGATGAAGAGATAACTCCACAGTGAGAATTTCTGCAGGCTAATGCCTCTTCTGTCAATCTGTCTTACTGATTCTAAACCTTATTCAGTGTTGTATGTGATTTCAGAATTTGCAGAAGGTGGTCTCTTGGGGTACCTGAAGGGTGGAACCAATAGTTTTGTATTCTGAGATCCCTTGTTTCTTTCTAGCCCAGACCTATATCAGATATTATGCACAAAACAACAGTCCATCCCTCTTTTTCCATTCTCACTGTTATAGTTGCTTTTCTTTCTTTCTTTCTTTCTTTTTTTTTTTTTTTTTAGCCTGGTAATCTGTTGTTGTAAATTTACTGCCATAAGTTTACAATGATGTGTATACATAAATATAAACCTTCCATCTAACACATTACCCCAATTCAGTGGGTAGTAGATCAAGATTATTTCGCCCCTCCTCCCATAGATATAGAAGGGTAAAATTGAATGATGGCTGGGAGTTATGTAACAGTAGCCACCTCTCCTCTCACAGATATAGAGGTGTAAAATTGAGAGTAGGGATTATGTAGCAGAGGAAATGGCCTCATGTTTTCTGTCTCTTTCTTTAAAACTTCCCCTACTCTTTTTGGAAACTGAACTCTGTATCCCTGTCTTGGGTGGTGGGCATGAGAGGCAAGGGAATATTATTTTGTTCTTTGCACTACAAAGGAAGGGCCTGGAGGCTGGCACCTGGCTAACTGACAAAGGTGTGGGTAGGCCGCCCAGGTAGACAGAGGTCATAGTTTTGTCTTATCTTCAGCAGAGATGAGACATTAACTATAGTTGAGTTACAATAGGCCCTCCCTTTTAAAAACTCAGTGTTTCTGCTTACGTGTAGGAAAAATTGGTATTTTGAGACAAACAATCTGCCATTTTTCCTCCTTTGCTGGCAAAGTAGTAAATTTCCCTTTTCTTCTTCTAAGAAAAAAAAAAAATCCCTAAATGATCAACTAGTTCCAATTTAGTATTGAGTACATGTGGTGTTTGTTTTTCCGTTCTTGTGATACTTCACTTAGAAGAATGGTCTTAAGTTCCATCCAGGTTGTTACAAAAAATACTAGATCACCATTTTTTTTAACTGCGAAGTATGTGCACATATGGAAGTAAAACTCAACAGAAATCAAGTAGGCGGGGGCAGAGGAGGAGTTGGGTAAATTCATACCTAACTGGTACAATGCACATATTCCAGGTGAAGGGCACACTTATAACTTTGACTTACAATGTACAAAAGCAAATTATGTACATTTTCTGTACATTTTGGATACCAAAATGTGTATACCCCTGTAATATTCTAAAATTTAAAAAAATCCCCCAAATGAGATAAAATCCTAATATCCTTTCCTTTGGGACAAGGATTAGTCAATGATAGCACAATGCCAGGAGATAGTGATAGCAATAAACACAAGGACAGAAGGGCCCTTCTCTGAAAGTACAAAGACCAAACTAATGTGGCTGGTGAATGTAAGTAGGCTTTCTCAAGCTCTCCCTCTCATTTCTGCCCTTATTCTACTTGGTCTTAATCTTTCAGTCTATTGATTTCTTTCTTCACCAGATCTTGTTGGTTGCCAGTTCCCTGCTATCCTCTCACTGGGATTATCACTGTTGCTGAAGCAACCTTCTCTTTCTGGCCAAACTCAAGGCACATATTTCTGTTTGGTTTGGGGATAGTGATGTTTCTCCTTTTTTCTCCTTTTTTTCTTTTTTTTCTTTTTTTTTTTTTTTCCCCTAGTGTGGGTTGGCAGGAGGAAATGAGGGTATTATTTTGGTCCCCAAACATAGCTCAAGTTTCTCACACTGTAAAGCTAACCAGCCTCATAAAACATCATGACAACATCCTTGCTTCTTCCACTGAGAGCCCATAAATAACCAAAGAGACCACAGGAAGCCCATTTCTCCCAAAACATAGAAGGATACTTTTATAATACTGCTTGCAGAGATCAGGACCCACACTACTGACTAGCATGCTTAATTTGAAGAGACATAGCTTGATGAGTAGTGATGGAAGTTTCCATCATAGCATACTGTTGATTAACTGAAGAAGGCATTCCCATGACCAAATGAGGCCACTTTTCCAGAAATCTACCCACAGTGTCAGCACAAATTCGCCATACCTGTATTACCAAAACAGGCTATTTTTTGCTGATTTGGGCATCATGGTCATAATTATAAAATTTGGGGAAAACTCCTGGTAATAAAGGTTCTGCTAATACCAATGCACTTGTAAAAGTGTAGTGGTCCCTGTAGGAATGGGATAACCCTAAAGTAATCTTCTCCAAGTACAGACTTTCTCATACTGTAGACCAGTGGTTCTCAACCTTCCTAACGCCATGACCCTTTAATACAGTTTCTGTGGGTCACGACCCACAGGTTGAGAACCACTGTTCTAGACCTTTTTAGTTAGAATTGTTTAGTTTCATTTTTTAGCTTCAGTGAAATTTTAGCCTCTGGGATCAATCAGGACTCTAGTTAGGAGGAACTTAGGAAACCCACAACTAGTATTCCCTGATGCAGATCCTTTTCTGACATAAAATTGAGTTCTTTATTTATTCCTTATAATTAAGCTTTCTCTTATTTCCTTGTTCCAATAACTTGGTCTTTCTCAGTGTCATTCTCATTCTGTGCCCAGGACCTGATATTTCCAGGAATATCTGCCTGTTACCTACAACTATATTCCTCCCATGTTTTATATGTTTGTTTTGTGGCCTACTCCAAAGAACTTGTAGGATTACTTATTGTTTTTATTAGGTCTGATGGATTCTAGACCTCAGGCCTCTTTGTTCTGGCTTATCTCATCACTACCCAAAATCCAGTTCTGATAGTCTAGAAAGACTCAGCGTGACTAGGATCTCAATTGGGGGTACCCAAGATCCATGATCCTACTTGCTGTTAGTAGCCAGTAGCTTGATTGGCCATCTGACTGCCTCCTAAGTGTTGTGAAGGGAGGGACATGGGGTTGGTTGGGGAAAGTGGAAGGGAAGCCTGCCTGTGGCAAGAAGATAACAATGACATCTTTGACATCCTTTTACTAATCTAAGTCTTGTTTTCATGGCTTCTTGGCATTAACCTTAAGGCAATGCCCCACAGATTACATGGCCTATATTCAAGACCCTAACATTTGCTCAATACCTATACACTATGCTGCCACAACCAGATCTTTATTGCCTCACTTTATCATAGTGGCAATCCTAGTCTTATTATCATTGTAATCATTTATCCATGGGGATTCTATTCTAGAGTGTGAATGTCCAGAGAAGTTATCACATACCTGATGGAAGGCCAAAATTACAGTCACTCTCTTTTGACTCAGATCTTGAACACAGGATCAGAAACTTGTCTTTCTGAGACTCTTTTGCTATCACAAGCATAAAATGCTGATATAATGACTCATGGTCCCTTGATTCAATGTTCAAATAAAAAATTATAAAACTTTTATTCATTCATTCATTCATTCATTCATTCAATATTCATCTAATATGCACCATTCCTTGAGGATCCAGCAGAAAAAGAAACAACAGACCAGATCTCCACTGTCATGAAGCTCAGACAGTATCAGGATAGACAAACATTAAACAAAACAAAAAATTAATTAATTAATTAATATCACATTGTGATAAGGGCTATTGAGAAAAACAAACCAAACCAGAAAAGAGGAAAAATATGCTGTGGGAAGGGGTTGAAATTTTAAATAAGGTGTCCAAGTAAACCTCATTAATATGGGGTATTTAAGCAAAGACCTAATGTAGGTATAGGAATGAAGCATGAGGATATCTAAGGGGAAGAGCCTCTGGGCAAATGGTACAGCCAAGACAAAGAACCTAAAACAGAAGTATGGATAGTGTGTTTGGGTAACAGAAAAAGAGGTCAGTATGGCAGAAGTGGTGTGAACTAGTTTTAAGTTTAAATCTTTACTCCAGTGAGTCTATCTTAGTTAATGGTGAAAGGTGTGAGTCTAGTTTTAGTCTTCTACAGGTTACCAGCAGTTCACCCAGCACCATTTGTTAAATAGGGAATCTTTTCCCCACTGAACGTTTTTAATTGGCTTGTCAAAAATTAAATAATAGTAGGTAGCTTGATTCATCTCTTGGTTTTCTATTCTGTTCCAGACACCTACTTCTTTATTTTTGTGCCAATACCATGCTGTTTTGATCACTATCGATTTGTAGTATAGTCTGAGGTCTGGTAGCATGATTCCTCTTGATTTGTTTTTATTTCTGAGTAATGTCTTGGCTATATGAGGTTTTTTCTGATTCCACATAAAACAAAGTATTATTTTCTCGAGATCATTAAAGTATGACAGTGGAGCTTTAATGGGGATTGCGTTGAAATTATATATTGCTTTGGGTAGTACGAACATTTTAACGATGTTGATTCTTCCCAGCCACGAGCATGGTATGTATTTCCATTTGTTAACATTTTTTTTAGCTATTTCCTTTCTTAGAGTTTCATAGTTCTCTTTATAGAGATCTTTCACGCCCTTTGTTAGATAAATTCCCAAATATTTCATCTTCTTTGGCACTACTGTGAATGGGATAGAGTCCTTAACTGTATTTTCAACTTGATTATTGTTGGTGTATACAAAGGCTATCAATTTATGAATGTTGATTTTGTAACCTGAGATGCTGCTGTATTCCTTGATCACTTATGAGTTTTGTAGTAGAGTCCGTAATGTTTTCCAGATATACAATCATATCATCTGCAAAAAGTGAAAGTTTGATCTCTTCTGACCCTATATGGATACCCTTGATCGCCTTTACTTCCCTAATTGTGGTGGCTAAAACTTTCATTACAATGTTGAAAAACAATGGAGACAATGGGCAGCCTTGTCTGGTTCCTGATCTGAGTGGAAAT
>CAUYPK010018311.1:0-37015 GCA_963574355.1 Loris lydekkerianus
TTAAAGGATTAAGTGTGTACCTGACTGAAAAAAGCATAAAACCTGAACTTAAAATAAAAAACTTTGCCATACATCATATCAGAGTGTACGGTCTGTTTCTTGACTTAATAATTACAGGAGCGAGTTTTACACCTACAGCAAAGCTTCTGCTCGTTCGTGTCTCCGGTCACGCAACATTAGTCATTAGTGAAATGCAAGTTAAAACCACAATGAACATGACTATGCATTTTTAGAAAGGTTATAATTAAAAAGACTAACAATACCACATGTTACCAAGGATGTGGAGGGACTACAATTCTCATACTGTGCTGGAGAGGACATCCAGTGGCATGATCAGGTTTAGAAAACACTCGGCCATTTCTGAGTCAGTTAATCACACATGACCTTACCAACCATGCATTTCACTTCTCAGCATTCACCCAGGAGAAATGCAAACACCTGCCTGTACAAAAGATGTGTTCACAAATATTCACAGCTATTGTTTATAATAGCCCCAAACTGAAAACAGTCCAGCAGCAGGTGAACGGATGTGCAAGTTACAGAACATCCAAACAATGGGATACTACTCAGCAAAAAAAAACAACAAACTAATAAACTCTTGACACAACCAAATGCATGAAGCTCAAAACAAGTGTGCTGAAGGAAACAGCCCGGGCAGAAAGGAACATTGGCAGATGATTGTACCTTCATTATCAATTTTGGTGATGATTTCTGAGAGAGGGAGAGATGTCAAATATACAGTTTACTGTTTGTCAGTTATTCCTCAATAAAGCCATTAACAACAAAAATGCCATTTTACGTTTGATTACTCAGAATATATTAGTAATGTTGAGTATAATCTATGTTTCATGAGCAGGGTATGGAAACAGCCCCTAGTGTTTGAATTTTTAGCACACATTCATTATATCGTCGCCTATATTTATACAGGGTGTAGATATGTAATTATGAGCTAAATGTGGTGTCAGTCTTGTTGATATTATTGCTCTAACAGGGCTGCCTTTAAATATACCAAAAGGGAAGACTAGACTCCAACGACAGAAGGAATATGCGTTGAGATGTGCAAAGTGCTTGAAATGGGTGTAAGCCAAGCAGTGCTCAGGGAGGAGGCTGGCATCCATTTGGCCCCTTAGGATGAGAGGTGCAGCCAAAGAAAACTTCATCTCCCAGGCTTGCTCCTTAAGGATTTGTGCAGCCCTGTAATCACATCAGAGTAAAGGGGTTTGAGTTATGAGGAACTTTGAATGTTGAAGTCCCAAGGGTCTCATGGACTAGAAATAGTCTGCCTGTGACCACATCTTGTCCTGACCAGTACACAGCACCACTGAGCCCGGGACTGAGGACCATCATTTCCACAAGGAGCTGCGTGCTCTGCTGACTTTCTGTGCTCCCTGAGTACAGAGCTTCCCTTCATCTCCTTCACATCCAGGAAGAACCCAATGTCATTCTCTGGTGTTGACCCTCAAGTAATTTGAAGTCTCCTTGTTTATGTTTTGCAAATAGTGACAGGTCTTTGTCTGTCGGTTCATTTCAGGCAGCCGCGAGGTGAGGCCACATAGAACATGAATAAAACCAGGTTACCGCTGAGGTGTCTGCCTAATTAACTTCCTTACATGTCTCATTTGTACCAGAACCTGCACAGCTTTTATTCTGCTAATCTGCTCTGAGCCTAAACTCTGGGGACCTTTTCTGTCCTCAACAGCAATCAACTCTCGCTCAATTTTGAAGGATTTTCTAGAATTCTCTAGACTTGTCTTTAATTTATTTGGCAAGGAGCAAATGTGGGTGATTAGCTTCTTCCAACCTTTCTGTGTCTTCCTTATGATGGTCCTTTGCAGAGAGGGCTTTGACTGACACTGTTCTCTATTTATAAGGATTTTCAGAAAGAGGAGGTGGAGAACCAGGTAGATCCCAAGACTACACTCCAATCTACTTTTTTTCTTCATTGATCCATAAAAAATTTAAAATTTCTAAAGGCAGAACAGCACAAACTAACAGCTAAGCTTGTATCCGTGCTTCCAGAATTAGCAAATGTTGATATTATGCCTTCAGAGTTATTTCCTAAAAGTAACAAAATAGCTTGCGTAAATACAGCATGCACTTGGGTTTCCTGCCTTTTTAACAGTTTTTAATTTGATTATTCTCCATAGGTTATTTTGTTTCACACATTACACATTTACGTGCATGTTTGTGCACATAATAAAAATGCTCCTCAGTTGGAGAAAGGATAAATAGTGATATAAGAAGCTAATGGAATAAGGTGAGGTAGTTAAAGTGAAGGAACCAGAGAAAAATGCACCAAGACTAAAAAGTGGTTAAATGTATTTTTTAAAAAATAACTGGAAAATGCTATGTATGGTATATAAAGTCTTAATGTGCAAAATAAGAAGATGGTTTATTTTAATTTTATTTTTGAGACAGGGTCTCACTTTTTTGCTCCCAGTAGAGTACTGTGGTGTCAACAGCTCACAGTGATCTCAAACTCTTGGGCTCAAGTGATTCTCTTGCCTCAGACTCCCAAGTAGCTGGGACTACAGATGCCCACCACAGCACTGGCTACTTTTTTTTTTTTTTTTTTTTTAGAGATGAGGTCTCACTCTGGTTCAGGCTGGTCTCAAACTCCTTAGCTCAGGCATTCTACCTGCCTGGGCCTCCCAGAGTACTAGATTACAGGTTGTGAGTCACCGCACCCAGCCTTATCTGTGACATTTTAAAAGTTACTTAAATTTTATCATACTATGATATCTTCTTATTACTTTTTAAAGTTTGTTTTTTTATTTATTGTTTTTGGTTGACATGCAATAATTGAATACAATAATGGGATACAGAGTGATACTTTGGTACATGAATATATTATTATGTAATCATCAAATCAGAGTAATTAACATATACATCACTTCAAACATTTTTATTTGCATTGGAAACATTCAAAATCCTCTCTTCTAGATATTTGAAAATATGTAATTGGGGTGGCACCTGTGGCTGAAAGGAGTGGGACACTGGGCCCATATACCAGAGGTGGCAGGTTCAAGTCCAGCCCCAGCCAAAAACTGCAAAAAAGAAAAAGAAAATATGTAATGAATTTTGTTACCCTGCAGTCTCCCTGTAGTGTATAGGATACTAAAATTTATTTTCCTATCTAGTGATAAAGGCAAATTACCTTTAGGTTTTTATTATTTGTGTTGCCGTATCCAGGTCTAATCTATTTATTTTAGCTACTAGACATTTCATCACACGTCCATGAGAAATTAACATTAATAACACTGATAGTCACTGGAATGTTCACTCTTCCTGCTTCACTACATTTGCAAGGTTCTTGGCAGGAATTTCAGGACGGCTGGTCTTTCCTAAAACCTGAAGTTATTGAACTAAGGATGTTCTTTCTGTTATCTTCCTACATCTTGCCCTTCTCTAAGGCCATCACTTCCCTTCTATAACAAACCATGCCAGGTATTTTAGTCATGACCATGGCAAATATTAAGAGTCTGTCATACAACAAGCACTGTGCTTAATGATGTCTGCTCATTACTCACCTCCTAACATTCTCATAAGGTTTTATGATGGTTCCCTATGACACAAATAAGGAGACTGATGCTTCTCACAGAGTTGAAGAAACTTTTTTTTTTTTTTTAGAGAGACAGAGTCTCATTTTGTCACCCTTGGTAGAGTGCCATGGCATCACAGCTCACAGCAACCTCCAGCTCTTGGGTTTAGGCGATTCTCTGGCCTCAGCCTTCCAAGTAGCTGGGACTACAGGCACCCGCCACAATGCCTGGCTATTTTTTTGTTGCAGTTTGGCCAGGGCTGGGTTTGAACACACCACCCTTGGTATATGGGGCTGGGACCCTACTCACTGAGCCACAGGCACTGCCCTGAAAAAAAAAAAAAAAACATTTTCTCATCTATGAAAAAGCACTGTAGCCAGAATCAAACTCAGGCATGTGTCTGGGTTGAAATCTGGATTGACACTGTTATTCTGATTCAGATTTAATATTGTTTGGATTTCCTGTTGGCTTGAGGCTTTGGAAAATTCTCAAGGAAAAAAGCCATATACTGTTTCCTACTTTTTTCCTCTTAGTTGATATGATGTCGGGAAACAGTAGCTATTCAGTAAACAAAATTTGGGTAATGGAGTTGTATATGAAAAAAAAGCAGAAAGGAAAGTGGTTGAGGAAGGAAGAGAGAGACAGAGGGAAGAGAGAATGATGAGTAATACTGACTTCTCAATATAGAGAGGGAAACTTTTCTAAGGTAGGGGGTCTGTGTACATCTGTTATCTGTTCCATCACCTGTATTTCCCCCATCAGATTTCTCAACAATGGAATCAGAAAACCACACAGAAGTGTCACAGTTTCTCCTCTTGGGCTTCTCAGAAGATCCTGAACTGCAGCCCCTTCTCTCTGGGCTGTTCCTTTCCATGTACCTGGTCACAGTGCTCGGGAACCTGCTCATCCTCCTGGCCATCTGCTCTGACTCCCACCTGCACACCCCCATGTACTTCTTCCTGTCCAACCTGTCCTTCATTGACATCTGTTTCAGCAGCACCACAGTCCCTAAGATGCTGGTGAACATCCAGACACACAGCAAAGCCATCAGCTATACGGGCTGCCTCACCCAGGTCTGCTTCACCCTGGCTTTTGCTGGATTGGAGAACTTTCTCCTTGCAGCGATGGCATGGGACCACTATGCAGCCATCTGCCACCCACTGAGGTACGCGCACATCATGCGTCCCCGGCAGTGTGGTCTGCTGGTGTTGGTCTCCCTGCTCCTTAGTGCTCTGGACTCCCTTCTCCATAGCCTGCTGGTCTTGCGGCTGTCCTTCTGCATGCACCTGGAAATTCCCCACTTCTTTTGTGAACTTGCCCAAGTCATCAAGCTCGCCTGCTCTGATACCCTCGTCAACAACATCCTGGTGTTCCTGGTGACAAGCATGTTAGGTGGTATTCCTCTCCTTGGCATTATTTTCTCTTATGTTCAAATCATCTCCTCCATTCTGAGAAAGCCATCAGCTGGGGGAAAGCATAAAGCTTTTTCCACCTGTGGATCTCACCTCCCGGTGGTCTTACTGTTCTATGGAACAGCTTTTGGGGTGTACATTAGCTATGTAGTTACTGACTCTTACAGAAAGACTGCAGTGGCCTCGGTGATGTATAAAGTGGTCCCCCAATGATGAACCCCTTTATCTACAGCCTGAGGAACAGGGACATGAAGGAAGCCCTGAGGAAACTCATTGAAAGAACATCCTTTTTGTGATTGTGTTACCTGCCTTGAACTTCAGCTTCTAGACTGAGAGAAAATACAGAAACACTGAAAGAACCAAAATGGTGGACCCTTCTGCCACCAAGTTATTCCCAAAGGTGGGAAACCACGGTGACTAAGGGCAGTTCAACTTCAGCTTCCAAATGGACTTTGATCCTCTCTAAGAGCATTGGGTTTTTTGACAATTTATGTGGAACCTAGGGCCTTGATTTTATTTTTTGGTGGCAGTGTGTTTAAAAGCTGAACCTGGGCGGTGCCTGTGGCTCAGTGAGTAGGGCGCCGGCCCCATATGCCAAGGGTGGCGGGTTCAAACCCAGCCCCGGCCGAACTGGAACAACAACAAACAAAAAAATAGCCAGGCATTGTGGCGGGCGCCTGTAGTCCCAGCTACTCGGGAGGCTGAGGCAGGAGAATCGCTTAAGCCCAGGAGCTGGAGGTTGCTGTGAGCTGTGTGATGCCACAGCACTCTACCAAAGGGCCATAAAGTGAGACTCTGTCTCTATAAAAAAAAATAAAAAATAAAAAATAAAAAGGAAAAGCTGAACCTGAGAAAGGGATTGTCACTGTAGTGATTGGGGGAAGAATGTTTTTAGGACAACATCAGTGACAGCAGGAGGACAGGAGAGGAACAGAGATCAGGGATGATTTCACTGTGGCTAGAGGGCCTGCCTCGGCCTCTGCAAATAGATCAAGAGACTAAACAGAGATACCAGGAACAAGATCCATAACATATGGGAATTTAGTACCACGTATACGATCAAGTTAGTGTGTCAACAATCCAAGTAAAAAAAGATTTGCATTGGTATGCACCTGGAGGAAAACTAAATTAGACTTCTTTTTTGTTTGTTTCTATTTCAGATTAATATGAGAGTATAAATTATTGGGTTACCTTGCTTGCATCTCTAAGGTAAAGTCCAAGTTGTAGCTGAGCCCCTGGGGTTGAGCTGTGTATACCCTTACATTGCTCCCATTAGGTGACAGTTTACGAATCCCCCTGCCTCCTCCCCTTCCCCCTCTCTTTTCTCCCCTCTCCCCTACATTTAAATATTCTTGTGTTTTTCTTTTGTATGGGCGTATAGTTGTTTTTCTACTGGTTTCATATTAGTATTGAGGATATTAGATACTTCTGTTTCCACTTCTGTGACTTTTTTTATTAAATCATAAACACATAGATCATGTATACATTATTAATGCATTTATGGTACAATGTGCTATTTCATATAGAATTAGGAAAGCTTACATGACACCGGTTAATATATACCTCATCTCCTTTAATTAATTATTGTGTTAAGATATTTATACTCTATACTAATAGATCCGACATGTACCCTTGTTTTATGTACCATAGGTGTGATCGCACCATTCACCCTCCTTCAATCTGACCTTACCCCCTTTCTTCTATCCCCCTCCTTCATCCTGGGCCATAGTTGTGATCTATTCTTCATATGAAAATGTGAATGATTGTAAATTGATTTTATAATAGTACTGAGTACACTGGATATTTTTTCTTCCATTCTTGAGATACTTTTCTAAGTAGGATATGTTCCAGCTCTATCCATGTAAATGTAAAAGAGGTAAAGTCTCCATCTTTTTTTAAGGCTGCATAATATTTCATGGTATACATATACCATAATTTATTAATCCATTCATGGGAGGCTGAGGCAAGAGAACCGCTCAGCCCAAGAGAGTTAAAGGTCACCATGAGCTGTGATGCCACAGCACCTCACCAAGGGCAACATAGTGAGACTCTGTCTAAAAAAAAAAAAAAAATTTAACGATAACTCCTACAAGAAAGAAAAAAGGAAGAAAAAAAAGCAAAAAGAATGAGCAAAAAGAAAAAAAGGCAACAAAATTTTATATATATATATACACACACATACATATGACTATATATATGCCATAGGGATCAACATTAGTAGGAATATATCTATGTTGCAATATACTTTCTGGACACCCACCAGGTGGAGCCATGAGTGGTTCCCTGGCTTATACCTGTCTCCCGGCTTAAATTGTTCTTGGTGGTGCCTGATTACTCACTTAGCATCTAGACCCTGCCCAACTGCTGATTCCACCAATCTCAAAAATCTTCACAAGCAGGTTTCTCAAATTCTCCCTGCAACAGTTCCCATGAAGCACAGGATATCCTGGGCCAGTTCCGAGTGTAGGACGATTGTCTGTGGGTAAGATTCAAATCACTGAACCTGGCCTGCCCGGAAAGGTGCCTGGAGCACCAGACGGCACCCCACCCTGGCCACCCAGGCGTCCACACTTTACCAATTTTTCCACACAATGCCTAGTTTCCCCCACAAACTGGGAACTGCAATCCTCCACGGTGGGGCTTGTTGCTGCCACTGCTGCCCGCAGCCGCTGCTACCTGGGACAGAACCTTTCCTGGCAGTCTCTGCAGCTCTGGATTACACTCCAACTCCAGCAATCCATCACCTCACTGCATACCCCAAACTGCTACTTTACACCAATATTCCATGGCGGGAATGATCTAGCCCACTCATTCTCACCTGTTGTTCCAGGAGAGCTAAATGTCCCATTGGCCATCATGCTCAGCTCCCATGATACTTTACTAAGAAGTATATGCTTCAACTCCATTCAGGTTAATACAAAAGATGTAAAGTCTCCATCCCTTTTTTACAGCTGAAAAGCACTCCATGGTATACATATACCACAGTTTATTAATCCATTCTTTGAGTGATGGGCACTGGGTTGCTTCCATGTCTTGGCAACAGTGAATTGAGCTGTGATAAACAATCTAGTGCATATATCCTTGTAATAAAGTGATTTGGGGGGTAAGGGGGGTAAGTACCTATTAATGGAATTGTTCCCACAATTCCCACAATAGAAAGTTTGCTTTCATCTCTTTGAGGATTCTCCATATTCCTCTCCTAAGAGGCTGAATTAGTTTGCAATCCCACCAGCAGTGTAAAAGTATTCCCTTCTCCTCTTATCCACACCAGAATTTTCAGCTTTGGAATGTTGTGATGTGGGCCATTCTCCCTGGGGTTAGGTAATATCTCAGTGGTTTTGATTTGAATTTCTCTCATGATTAGGGATGACGAGCATTTTTTCATGTTTTTTGGCCATTTGTCTGTCTTCTTCAGAGAATTTTCTGTCCAAGTCTCTTGCCTACTTATAAATGGAGTTGTTTGCCCTTTTCTTGTTAATTAACTTGTGTTCTTGTAAATTCTAGTTATTAGTCCTTTGTCAGATTCATACCATGAAAATACCTTTTCCCATTCTGAAGGTTGTCTGTTTGCTTTAGTTGTACCAGTAGCTATGCAAAAGCTTTTTACCTTAATTATGTAAATTAGACCTCTTCTTAACAGCATATACAAAAGTCAATTCCCAATAAGTTAAGACTTGAATAAAAATACTATAATCCAAATTTAGATTATAAAAATACTATAATCCAAATTTATTTATAAAATAAAATCAAATTCAAATAAAATTTAAGAATTCGGCAGCACCCGTAGCTCAGTGGGTAGGGCACCAGCCACATACACCCAGGCTGGCAGGTTCGAACCTGGCACAGGCCAGCTAAACAGCAATTACAACTATGACAAAAAAATAGCTAGTGTTGTGGCTGGCACCTGTAGTCCCAGTGCTTGGGAGGCTGAGGCAAGAGAATCGCTTAAATCCAAGAGTTTGAGATTGCTGTGAGCTGTGATGCCACGGCACTCTACCCAGGGTGACAGCTTTAGAATCTTTAAAAAAAAAAAAAAAAAAAAAAAAAAAAGAATTTATGTGAATAACTTTTGGGTTGTGGAGACTTTTTCACTACTGTGTCTGTAAGTTTAAAGATAGATATATTTAATTAATGTAAATTTAACTAATTCAATATGTTTAGTATTTGGAAAATACAAACTAATATAATGGGACAAAGCAAAGTTTGGGAAGATTATTTTCACTACAATAACCAATAGTAGTTAGTATCTATGATATGCAGATAGCTCCACAAATTGATAAGTAAATGTCAACCAAATATAAAAATAACTGAAGTATATAAACAAGTAATTCACTTGGAAAAAATCTGAATGCCCAATAAACATGTGAAAACTAAAAAGGACAGTGCAAACTAAAATAATTTTCAGAATATATAAAGAATATATAAAGCTTATATAAGCCTGGGCAATAGAACAAGAGCCTATCTCTAAAATCACCTGTGGCT
Organism: Loris lydekkerianus; assembly: GCA_963574355.1. Lineage (NCBI taxonomy): Eukaryota > Metazoa > Chordata > Mammalia > Primates > Lorisidae > Loris > Loris lydekkerianus. The sequence continues at coordinate 9,437 of CAUYPK010018311.1, forward strand.
GCCATAGGAAATCACAATAAACTTGGTGACTTAAGACAATTCCTTGCCTCTTCCAGCTTCTGGTGGCTCCTGGTTTTCTTTAGTCTGTGGCTACAAAGCTCCAATTTCTGCCTGTGCTTTTCCATGACCTCTCCTATTCTCTGATCCAGGGCAGGAGTTGCAGGGTGTAATCCAGGATGAGCTCCTCTCCCGGTTCTTAACTTAATTGCATCTGTAAAGACCCTTTTTCTCCCCAAAGTCAAATCCACCATTCCAGAAGTCAGGATATGGATATACATTTGGGGGGCTGCTATTCAACTCACACCACCTATAGAAAAATAGACCAAAAAGCAATAGACTGTTGACACAAAAGGAAATACAAATGGAGGACAAACACAAAAAGGAAGTCAGCCACGGTAATCAGCAAACCGAGGTAAAACAATCATAGAGATTCTATTTGAAGATTCTATTCTAAGTCCGCCAGAAGTTAGACCCTTAGCACTAACTGCTGGAAAATATAACTCTAAAATATTACTGCGGGGTCATCTTGAAGCTGCGGCCAACTAAGAACAGACATGGCTGCGTCGTGAGCCATGCCTCTCTTTGATATACAGAAAAGGCTGGGCCTTAATTTAGATCGCGGGTTGACAATCCAAAGTGCCAAACAACCCTACAGGAATCCTGCTCGATGCCATGCTTTTGAAAAAGAATGGATAGAATGTGCGCATGGAATTGGTACTATCCATGAGTGCAAGATAGAATTTGATGATTTCATAGAGTGTATAACTCCGGTGAAAATGATTCAATGCTTGAAAGCCATCCAGAAACAGCGGGACAAGCTAATAAAGGAAGGGAAATACACCCCTCCACCTCACCACTTGGGCCAGGAGGAGGCTAGACCCTGAACAGAGAGCAGCAGCTGATGGCTTGAGGCTGATTTTCATTCTCCACTGGAAAGATTGTTTACTGAAAACTTCTTTATCAAAGTATGTAAAAATAAAGGATTGTTCCAGAAAAAAATAATGATAATAATAAAATAAAATAATAAAATATTACTGCAAAGAATTTTTATAGTTGTTTTGGAAAACAATCTGGCAGTATCCATTAAAATAAAAAATACAGGGGGCTGCGCACCTGGAGAGGCCGCGGGCTGTGGAGGGTGGCTCCGGTGGGCAGCAGCTCCAGGCACAGGTGGAGGAGGCCAAGGCACCTGGCACCGCCGGGAGCAGAGACAGCGGCCCTGTGTCCAGAGCCACGGCTGCGTCTCCCGACCGGTGTCCCAGAGCCACGGCTGCGCCTCCCAACAGTGGGAGGACAGCGCTCAGGGCTGGGACCTGCAGTCGCTGCGCCCTGCGGCTTCAGGCTACGTCTCCTGCCTGCTGCCCAGGCCTGAGGTCCAGCCCTGGACGCCAGCTTGGAGGACCTGCTCACCAGAGTGGATGAGCTCGTGGGCATGCTGGACACGATGTGCAGCAACTCGTCGCAGTCATCAGTGAGGGGGACCTTGCATTTACATGAAGACCACCGAGATGAGGCAGATCTACTGCAGGGTCCACAAGCTGGAGGCCTTGGTGAGGATAAGGGGCAACAGCGTGGCCAGGATGAGGAGCAAGTCACCAAGGCCAGGCTGAGCTGGGGGCTTTCTCCAGAGCCTTCAAGACTCCTGCACACTGTGAACATACCCCCCTAGTTAATGAGTTGTCCCCCTCGAGGCTGCTGCGAACCAGCTATGAACCCTCCCCACCCTCCCCCCGTCCTATTTCGGACTGAAAACAAAGACTACGTCCCTTGTTGCAGCAAAAGACTTCAGCTCTGGGTGGTCTGACCCCTCCTGCAAGAGGACCCCAGCTGAGATGAGACGCTTACCTCGAGCACAAAGTTAATTAAAACTCTATTAATGTTTGATGTCGGATGTACAGAAATTTTTAGGCTTCCTTTCTGCACATTCTCCATATAGAATATAGGTTTTCTATGCCTTCCAATTTTTTTTAAATACAGCCAGGGTCTCCTTCTGTTGCTCAAGCTGGCCTCAAACTTCTAGGCTCAAGCGATCCTCTGGAATTAGCCTCTCAAGTAACTGGGACTACTGATTGCTGGTGTACCATACCCAGCCTATGTCTTCCTGTTCTAACCTGAAAGTTGCTTGGTGAAGGGGTGGGGAAGCAAAATGAATGAACTTATTTGTGCACTGTGGCAGAACTATTATTTTTATGGATTTTACTACTCAACTAACAATATTAACCTTTTAGAGATTTATATGTTTGTAGATGAGGGCTGTCCAGAAAGTGTCCAGCCATGTATGTCTCTGTTACTTATTATTCAAATTTCAATCCTAATAGTGATTTGTTTTTCTGTAACCTACTTTCAGCGTAGATGGCACATTACTGAGCATTATATTAAACTTTGTGTAGCATGGCTTGTAACTGAAGGAAATGATACCATTTGTGAGAAAATGTATTGGGTTTTTGCACCTAATTCTGAAGTTGCATTTGAAAGCATGACCTCACAGTCTTAGTTTGTCCACAGCAAAGACGTCTATATATATAGTTGCCAATGTTTGGTAAAATAAAAATATAAAAAATACATGTAAGCTTGGACACTGTTATAAACTAGATATTTGTGTCTCTGCCAAAAGTCACGTGTTGAAGCCCTAACCTCCAACATGATGGTGTTTGGAGACCAGACCTTCAGGAGGTAAGATAAAGTTAGATAACTGGGACCCAAGAGATAAGATCAGTGTCCTGAGAAGAAGAATAAGAGAGAACAGAGCTCCTTTTCCTTTTACCAAGTGAGGACACAGTGAGAAGATGGCTGTCTACAAGTCAGGAATGGGGCTCTCACCAGGGAACTGAGTGAGATAGCATCTTCTTCCTTTTTTTTTGAGACAGAGTCTCACTCTAATGCCCTGGAGAGAGTGCTGTGGCATCATAGCTCACAGTAATCTCCAACCCTTGTGCTTAAACAATCCTTTTGCCTCAGCCTTCCCAGTAGCTGGGGCTACAGGCACTTTCCATGATGCCCAGGTAGTTGTTCTATTTTTAGTAGAGACAGAGTCTCACACTTGCTCAGACTGGTCTGGAACTCCTGAGTTCAAGCGATACCCCTGCCTCAGCCTCCCAGAGAGCTAGGATTACAGGCGTGAGCTTCTGCACCTGGCCTAACATCTTAATGTTGGACTTCCCAGCCCCCAGAACTGTCAGAAATAAACCGAGTTCATGGCATTTTGTTAGAGCAGCAAGAAATGACTAGTACAGACACAAAAGGCCTAATCTTGAAAACACTATGCTCTGGGACCATACTCATGTATACAAAGGTAGTTATTAGAGCACTGCTTGATGGGGTAGGGACAGGGAGAATGAATACAACCAAACGTATGCCCTTTGGGCAATGAGTAAATGATTGTAGAAAACACTTTGAATATTATTTGGCCAAGAAACAGAACCAAAGAGCTCTCTAGCATTGTGCTGTCAAATGCTTGGCTCTCTGGGCAGCACCTGTGGCTCAAGGAGTAGGGTGCCTGTCCCATATACCAGAGGTGGTGGGTTCAAACCCAGCCCCCACAAAAAAAAAAAAAGCTTGGCTCTACCCCTCTTCCTACTCTCTCCCCCACTGTTCCACCTTAAATTTCATATTTACCCTCCACAAGCTGTCACTTAACCTCCCTCATGCTCAGTTTTTTCATCTGTGAAATAAAGATAATGAAGCCTATATATATAGGATTATATTAAATAAAAGTTCCATGAAAGTGTGTGTGTGTGTGTGTGTGTGTGTGTGATGTGTGTGTGTCCTAATTCAGAACAATCTAAGGAAATACCTGTCCTGTTTTCTTCAAAGAAAACATGACTCTAAGTGATATCCTTATGTTAATTCCTGTGAAAATCCCAACCACCACCACTATATCTATCTCACTTGCATTACATTAATATATCCAGTCCTCTGTGCTTAAAACCTATGTTCATTGATAAACTTTTTTATTTTCACCTAACAAGTAAACATTTCTATTAGGGTTAGAAGGCACTGGTTATCTAATTTCAGTAATCCTGGACTCCAAAGGTGATGACTTCCAGTATAAACTGTTAAGCTGGCTTGTGTTACAAAAATACACTCAACTTTACTCATTACAGAAATGCAAATGAATGCTACACTGAGAGTACTATCTCCCATCCACTGTATTTGCAAAAATCCAAAGTGTTGGGCAGTGCCTGTGGCTCAAAGGAGTAGGGCGCCAGCCCCATATGCTGGAGATGGCAGGTTCAAACCCAGCCCCAGCCAAAAACTGCAAAAAAAAAAAAAAAAAAAAAAAAACCCAAAGTGTTGAAATACACTTTTTGGCAATATGTGGGAAAAGAACTAATCTCGATTATTCCTGGAGAGAAAGAAAAGTGGCACTGTCCTAATAGAATATCTAGAAAACTTATATATGACCAAGAAATCCTAATTTTAAGAATTTATCCAAAAAATACACAGGCAAAGACATTTAAAAAGACATATTCATGCCTACATGATGGAGTATTATCTAGGTGTGAAAAGCACTCAACACACTGCTACAGAATGTTAAGTGAAAAGAAAAGTAAATACAAGTTTGAAAAGTACATGACAGGGACTTCTGGTTTCTAGTTTGTGTGTAATTAGCTTGGAAGTCTCCACTCAGTCCTAATAACAAATAAAAAGTTGGGCAAACTAGTTGGCACTGTGGCTCATTCATGTAATCCTAGCACCCTGGGAGGCTGAGATAAAAGGATTGCTTGAGGCTAGCTGTTTGAGACCAGCTTGAGCAAGACTAAGACCCCATCTCTACTAAAAATGGAAAAATTATCCAGGTGTTGTTGCAGGTGCCTGTAGTTCCAATACTGGTGAGGCTGACGCAGGAGGATCACTTCAGCCCAGGAGTATGAGGTTGCTGTGAGCCATGATGATGCCACTGCATTCCAATCTGGGCAACAGAATGAGACCATGTCTCAAAAACAAACAAAAAAAGTTGAATTTCAGATTGTATATGAAACCCGCACATTGTACCCCTTGATTGCACTAATGTACACAGCTATGATTTAACAATTAAAAAAAAGAAAAAAATGTTGAGCAAACTGAAAAAATCAACAACCCATCTTAGATCAATGAGAGAAGTGCTTTCCCCCAAATTGGAGAGATAGTAGAGCAGCATACTGGAACAGAAACCTTCACGAGAATCTCAGGGCAGGAAAATCTAAACTATTATCAACCAATTGCAGGATGCTAGGTATGGACAAGTCTGAAGTTTAAAAATTCCAGGAGGATCAATCATAGACATACTCCCAAGTCCCATGCTTTTGTGAGTTTTACCTCCAAGAATTTGACCAGTTCTCAAGTAAATATTGGAGAAAAATCCCCTCATACTTCCAGCAGGGAGAGAGGAAAAGAATCATTTTGGAACAAGCCAGAATACTCCGTTTTCTTTAAAAAGCTGTGCCCTCCAAAGAAACTAGTTAACCAGAACCTAAACTGCTGGAGTTTTATCAGAGCCTTGAACAACCTGGGGGAATGGAAATACCCAACTTCAGCACACTTTTACCATCTTGTCCTGCATAAAAGAGGAAAAGAAACCCCTAGAAACACTTAATAAGGTTCACAGTCCAGGAACACAGGCTCACTAAAACACTGAAATCTAATCATAGGGATATAGAATGCTTCGCCCTACACACACCCTTTTACACCACAGTACTGAAGACCTATTTACAACAGTTCCTTATAGCCAGTACATCATGTTCAGCTATCAAGAAAAGGTTAGAAGGCAAACTGAAAAGTCAAAAACAAACAAACCAACCCAACATAACACTTTGAAGAGATGGAGACAGAGCAAGCATCACAACCAAACATGCCAAGATGTTGAAATTAATCGACTGAGAAATTAAAACAACTATGATTGCATTAGTGACTCTGGACATTTAAAAATAAGAAAATAAAAAAGCTGTGATTAACATGCTAACAGCAGTATTGGACAAAGTAGACAGCAAGCAAGAACAGGTGGTCAGCATAAGCAGAGACATGGCAAGGACCACACAGCAAGACCACATCTATGGAGCATATTGCAAGGGTATGAGTCAAATCTATCAAATGTAGAACATAAATGTCTTAACACAATAATCAAGTAAGTGAGGCAAAAGCTATATTAATTAGTTTGATGTAAGCATGTCAAATTGTATTAAAAAATCAACACATTGTACCCCACATATGCATAAATATATTCATGAGCTATTGTATATGACGTAATAACAAAATAAATAAATAAATAAAGACAGCAAAAAGAATTGCCAGAGATCAAAAACACTGTAACCAAAATAAAGAATTCCTTTGATGGGCTTATTAAGAAACTGAGCATTACTGAAGGAAGAATCTCTGAGCTTGAGGATTTGTAAACATAAACCCTCAAAACTGAAAAACAAATAGAAGGATGGCTGAGAAAAACTGAACAGAATATCCAAGAACTGTCGGACAATTCTAAAACGTGTACAGATAACAAAATGACAACAGCAGAAGGAGAAAGTGATGAAGGGACAGGAAGAAACCCTGGTGAGCGATGATTTCCCCAAATTAATGTCAGACACTGAACCACAGATCCAGGAAGCTCAGAGACCTAAGCACATCATTTTCAAACTGCAGAAAATCCTGGAAGATAAAAGATAAAATGTCCTGAAAGAAAGCAAAGGAATAATAAAACAGAAAAAATGCCAAGAAGCATAGAATACATATTCTTCTCAAGCTTGCATGGACCCTTCCCAAGATGGACCACGTCTTGGGCCATAATACACAATTTAACAAGTTTATTTATTTATTTATTTATTTATTTATTTCATATTAATGTGAGGGTACAATGATGAGGTTACATTGTTTGTATTTGTTACATAAAGTCAAAGTTCTAGATGGCCCTTCACTGGGGGCGTGTACTGTATACCCTTACATGGTGACCAGAAGGTGCAAGCTTACCCATCTCCCTCCATACTTCCCTCTCCCCTTTCCCTCCTACTTCTCCCCCCACTTAAATTTAATTGTTTTACTCTCATGTGGGGGTGTAGTTTTTTATATATTGGTTTCATATTAGTATTGCATACATTGGATACTTGCTTTTCCACTCTTGTGATACTTTACTAAGAAGAATGTTCTTCAACTCCATCCAGGTAAATATAAAGTCTCCATCTTTTTATGGCTGAATAGTATTCCATAACAATTTATTAATCCATTTATGAATTAATGGGCACTTGGGTTGATTCCACCTCTTAGCAATTGTGAATTGAGCTGCAATGTTCTTTCATACCACAATGAAATTAAACTAGAACTCAATAACAGAAAAATAGCTAGCAAATTCCAAAATGCTTGGAGACTAAGCAACACACTTCTTTTCTTTCTTTTTTATCTTTTTCTTTCTTTCTATTTATTTATTTATTTATTTATTTATTTATTTATTTATTTATTTTGAGACAGAGTCTCACTTTGTCACCCTCGGTAGAGTGCTATGGCATCACAGCTCACAGCAACCTCCAACTTGGGCTTAAGCAATTCTCTTGCTTCAGCCTCCCCAGTAGCTGGGACTACAAGCTCCTGCCACAACACCTGGCCATTTTTTAGGTGCGGTGGTCATTGCTGTTTAGCTGGCCTGACAGAGTTCGAACCCGCCAGCCTCAGTGGATGTGGCTGGTGCCATAACCACTATGCTACAGGTGCTGAGTCAGCAACATATGTCTAAACAACACATTGATCAAAGAATAAATCTGAAGAGAAATTTTAAAACATTATGAACTGAATGTAAATGAAATTTATCAAAATGTTTCAAGTGCAGCAAAAGCAGTGATTAGAGGGAAATGAATAGCATTGAGTGCATACGTATATTAATAAAGAAGAAAGTTCTAAAATCAATCTTCTAAGCTTTTACCTTAAGAAACTACAAAAAGGGCCAGATGCAGTGGCTCACGCCTGTAATCCCAGCACTCTGGGAGGCCAAGACAGGTGGATTGCCTGAGCTCACAGATTTGAGACCAGCCTGAGCCAGAGTGAGACCTCATCTCTAAAAATAGCTGGGCATTGTGGTGGGTGTCTATAGTCCCAGCTACTTGGGACGATAAGGTAAGAGGATCACTTGAGCCCAAGATTTGAGGTGGCTGTGAGTTATGACACCATGACACTCTACCAAAGGCAAAAAAGTGAGACTCTGTCTCAAAAAAAGAAGAAGAAGAAAAAAAAAAGAAACTACAAAAATAAGAGCAAATCTAAAGTAAGCATAAGAAAAGAAATTATGAAAATTAGAGCTGAAATCAATGAAATTAAAAATAAGAAATCAACAGAGAAAATTAATAAAATGAAAACTTTATTCTTAGAGAAAAAACAATATAATTAATAAGTCTCTGACTAGGAAAAAATACATATTTATTATCTGAAATAAAAAAGAGAGGACATCACTACAGACTCCATGAACATTAAAAGAATAACAAAGGAAAACCATGAAAAGCTCTATGCCCACAAATTTGATAACCTAGATGAAATGAACCAATTTCTTCAAAGACATGATCTGCCCAAACCTACATAATAAGAAACATACAATCTGAATAGGCTGATACCTATTAAAGAAATTAAATTAATAATTAATCCCCTTCCAAAACAGAAAGTACCAGGTCCTGATGAGTTTGTTGATGAATTATAGCAAACATTTAAAGAAGAAATTACACCAATTCTTTACAATTCTTTTAGAAGATAGAAATACTTCCTAACACATTCTATGAGGCCAGCAATACCTTAACAGCAACCCCAGACAAAGACATTACAGGAAAACTACAGATAACTATCTCTCATAAACATAGACAAAAATATTCTCAACAAAATACTAGCAAATTCAATCCAACAATGTATAAAATGAACAGAATATAATATGCCAAAGCCAAGTGAGATTTATCCTAAGTATTCAAGGTTGCTCAACATTCAAAAATCAATTAATATAATTAATCACATTGGTGGGCTAAAGAAGAACAGTCATGAATGTATCAATAGATAAAAAGGGCATTTGATAAAATCCAACACCCTTTCATGAAAAGAAACTTTAAATAAACAAAAGATAGAAGGTAACTTTCTTAAATGGATAAAGACTATCTACAAAAAAAAAATATAGCTAACATCACATTTAATGGTGAGAAAACAGAAGATTTCCCACTAAGATAAGGTATAAGGCAAGGATGTCCCCTCTCTTACTCTTTTCAACAGTGTATTGGAAACACTAGCTTGTGAAATAAGACAAGAAAATAAAATAAAAAATATACAGATTAGGGGGCAGTACCTGTGGCTCAAAGAGTAGGGCACCAGCCCCATATACCCGAGCTGGTGGTTTCAAACCCAGCCCTAGCCAAAAACTGTGACAAAAAATGTATATACATACTGATTGAGAAGGAAAAACTAAAATTGCCTTTGTTTACAGGTGATACAATTGTGCATGATAAAAATCTGAAAGAATCAACAAAAGAATCCTGGAATTAATAAGCAATTATAGCAAAGTTGCAGGATACAAGATTAATATACAAATGTCAATCACATTTCTACATACAAACAATGAACAAGTGGAATTCAAAATCTAAAACAACATAAAACACCCCCACAAAGGAAATATCTAGGCACAAGTCTAACAAAGTGTGTAAAAGATACATAAAACTCTGTGAAAAAAGTCAGAGAACTAAGTGAATGGAGAGGTATTCAGTGTTTATGGATAGGGAGACTTAATATTGTCAAGATGTTAGTTTTTCCCAACTCAACATATAAACCCAAAATCTATGTTGGTCAAAAATGGTATTGTTGGCAATTTCTTATGGCTTTAGGTTAAGCACTATGCTGCTCTTTACTTTTACCTATATTTGGGTATTTACATAACTAAAGCCTTTTAAAAACTTGTCTTTAATGTATCCATCAATTCCATGAGTGTTTATTGAGTGGACATATAACCCAATAATCTGGGCATGGCCTCATAAAACCGAAGTTCTAAAACTGTAAAGATAGACCCTCTTGATAATGACTATAGTACCAATACCCTCAGCAAGCATCTGGTTGCAAATTGAATCAGTTAACCTCTCTCTTTGTATGTACCCATCAGGGTAGATTCTAATTTCTCTTTTTGCAGAACTGGAAGGAAGCAGTGATGCCATTTGAGGAGAGCTGCTCTGTTAGATGGGGATGGAAGCAGCCTTAGTTCTTGGAAACAGATCACAGGATGAATGTAGGGAAGTGTCCTGATGGTTTCCTCGTTCTCTGAGTGATGAGGAACACTGACTTCAAATAACAATGGAAACTTCCAATAAGAGAAGCCCTGGGCCTTATAGAAAGAGTTTAGGAGACAAGGAGAGTTTGAGTATTTTTTACCCCCCAGAGAGGAGGTTCTGCCCCCCATAGAAGAGGTTGCAGAGACAGTTGGGAAATAGGAAACTCATTCCTAAGTCACCGTGTTGCCTTGTGAAGACCTAAAATGGTCCATACAGGCTTCTTACTGCCACATCTCAGCCCCCATAGGAAACTGAACTCTTCAGGGAACAGAAGTGAAATTGGACAATTTGTTTAACAAGGAGCCTTGAGAATTGATTTCTTATTGGTCCAGAAATTGTAAATATTCCCTGAGTTCCTACAACGTATCCCCCACCCTACCTGTGCTTCTGTGAGGCATCTTCTGGCCCAAAGATCTATCTTCACCACCTTTCCTGGAAGCAGAGTTAGCCTCTTTGTTGTCCATTATAAGGAAGGAAATGGAGGCAATGTCATTCATGCCTGAGTGATGGTATCAAGACGAAAAAAACCCAGTAAGTGACTTGAGGGGATTGAGGGATGGCTGAATTAGTGAGGGGCAAGATCTATGATCTCAGAGACCCTGGAATATTCTATCCAGCCAAATCAGCACACCCTTCTCAGCCCAGGACTGAGTGGCTATTCATACCCATCTTAGCTGAACCTGGTCCAGTTATGATGCTATACCAAACCTTTTCCAAACAGAGTCTACCTCTGTCACCCTGGACAAAGTTGCAGCAATGTCGTTACAGCTCACAGCAACCTCAAACCCCTGGGTTCAAGAGGTCCTCCTGCCTCAGCCTGCCAACTAGGTGGGACTACAGATGTGTGCCACCAACTCTGGCTAAATTTTCTATTTTTAGTAGAGATAGGAGTCTCAATTTTCTTCAGGCTGGTCTCCAACTCCTAACCTCAAGCTATCCTCCCACCTTGGCCTCCCAGAGTGCTGGGATTACAGGCAGGAGCCACCCTTCCTGGCCCTCATTTGATTTTGTTAATCTCATTGTCCTTCCATTTCTACTTATGTGAAGCAGCACTAACCCCACTGGGTTGTTGTGAGAAGCAAATTAGCAAAGAACTTGTATCAGCACCTGGCCCTATGGGGGAATCATTATTTATTCATGTATGTATTGAACAACTATGCTTATGCTTTTTTATGGTCCAGACAACATGCTGGCTGCAAAAATGAACAAAGATGAATAATCTTTGATTTCAAGTGTCTTGAGGGCATGGTCTGTGTATATATAGTTATTTGTTCCCAATCTGAGGCCGGACGCTGGCACTGTGCATGTAGCAGTTGCTGGTAATTGTTAATGGAGCAAGGGAGGAGGTGAATGCATAAGTGAATAAAAGTGAGATGAAGAGAGCTGCACTTCAGAATTCTCATCTGGGGATCTCAGAGTGATTTGGAGGAGAAGAGAATGAACACAACTAAAGACTAGTGAATTTAGCGACCCAGAAGTAATAAGAGTTGATTTCAGGTAGTTGGGGGAGGAGGTGAGTCTAAGTGACTACAAAAACAGAATTTTCATTGTGGACCATCTAACAACTCATTGATAGATGGCCTTTGGCAGTAGAGGTAACAGGGGAAGAAGAGTAAAAATTTCAAATACAGGTGTCTAGGAAGATGGAGATTTCATTTGTAGAAATCATGGCTCCAGAAGAAAATAAATTTTATTTTGTGTATGTTAAGTTTTCCATGCCAGGAAGAAAGAAAAGTTAGGGGGGAAATGTGTATTATAACCATATTACTTATGTTGGAATCAATGCAGAGAATTTTCATAAATTTATCCTTCAAAACAATGGTATATATGAATTATATACCATTATTATCATCATATTTGACAAACAAAGAAAAAAAAGTGAGACTTTAGCATTTAGGTGACTTCAAGATCGCCAGCTCGTAAGTGGTGAGTCCTTGATTCAAAGCCAAGTGCATCTCTGTTCACAGTCCTTTCTTTAGACCTTGAGGCAACACTGCCAAATGTTGGCTGAGACTGTACCATGATGCTGGGCCATCATAAGTCCCTTACCCATTTCATTCTCCAAGAAGTCCCAGATTTCTTATAAAAATAAAATTTCCCATAAAGATAAGGACAATGAAGCTTAGAGAGATGAACAGTCAGTAAGTCAGAGAGCCAGGATCTGCGTCTGGTCTGTTTGAATCTGGTCTGAGTCTGGTCTGTTTGACCTGCTTACTTTGCATCACTGACTTCCTGCAGATTACTTGGAAGATGATATTGAGTGTGCAAATGCAAATACAGATGTGCAGGTGTGAGCCTCAAGTTGTAAGTTTGGGAATCAGCTTTGAAAAAGCTTTTTAAAGCAGCCCTTACCTTGAACTTCAGGGCATTTCACCATAACTCCCAAAATGGCATACAAAATTATACCAAAGTGTCTATTTTTTCTTCAGGGGGTGATTCTATAACTTTTAGCAGATACTCCTAAGAGCCATGAGACAAAAGTAGCGTAAAACATAGAGAGCACCATTGACTGTTGGAAAGTGCAGGGGGAAAAAAGAAAGAGAAAAAGAAAAAGAGGGAGCCAAAGCCAGAAGCTTGGAAACCATTGAAGGGTGTTAGATCCCAAGAAGGGAATCCATGCAGAGATGGAGCGAGTGGACTCTAACAAGGACGGTCATTGCAAAGACAGCCGAGGACTGAGCCCAGCAGTGTTCAGTTAACTGACTCCTGTGCTTCCATATTCCACGTAGCCTAAGAGTGGATGCTGTGGCATGTCCCTCGTAGCTCCCTAAACCCAGTCTGAATTTATCCTTCCCTGAAATCCCAAAACACCTGTTAGCTACATTGACTTTCTTCTCCTTATTCTGCATGAAATATGCAGGTTTCATATTTGTGTCTTGATGGATCTTTCTACAATTCATTCATTCATTCCGTCTGCTTATTAAATCTCTCTAGATGCCAACCCCAGTGATATATATGGGAGATAATAAGCAACAAATCACCATCTCCCCATCCTCAGGGCATTTACACTTACTTGAGGGAGATTTACAATAGCAAGATAATTTTGTGTAGTGATCAATGTTATGAAGATAATAAAACACTATTCTTATCTGTATGACTTTGATTGAGCTTCTTCACCTTCGTGTGTTTTCTGTTTTCTCTTCTGGAAATTAGGATAACAATTGTACATTGTAGTATACTTTGGGGATTAATTGAGTTAAAATTTGTCAGATTCTTAAGACAGTGTCTGGCACAGAATCAACATGATGGGTGTTTGCTGTTATTCTTTTTCTTTTTATTTATCTTTTCAGAAACAGAGTCTCATTCTGTCGCCAAGGCCAGAGTACAGTGGTGGAATCAGTGCAGCCTTGAACTCCTGGCCTCCCAAAGCACTGGGTTTACAGGTGTGAGCACTGTACTCAACCCTGCTATCATCCTTTGAGCATGAGACCCACTTAAGAAGATGGTCAGAGAGAACCTCTCTGAAAAGGCAGCTTTCAAACTGAAACATCAGTGAACTAAAGGATCCAGCAATAAAATATCTCCATGGAAAGTATACCCCACAACGGAAAACAGCAGGTGTGAAGGCCCTGAGAGAGGTGTATCCAAACAAAAGAGAAGACCTCTGTGGTGGGAATATGGTGAGTAGCACAGATGAGGCTGCAGATGGGGCAGGGGCCAGTTCACGTAAGTCCAGTGAGCCCTCAAGATGGGGTATTTGAGCTTTACACTGTAGGCTTTGGGAGGATACTGGAGAATTTTAAACAAGAGAGTATTTTAAAAGGATAATTCTTTACTAAGTTTCACATGTACCCTTGTAAGATGCACCACGGTGTCAAAGTATTTATAAAACCAATGTATGGTGCCCCATGATCACATTAATGGACACAGCTATGATTTAATATTAATAATATTAATTATTATTAATTAATTATAAATAATTTATATATATATATATAAAAGGATAATTCTGAGAGGTGGCTCACACCTGTAATCCAAGCCTTTGGGAAGCTGACATGGCAGGATCACTTAAGGCCAGGAGAACAAAATAGTAACACCCTGTTTCCGCAAAAAACTAAAGAGCTAGCTGGGTGTGGTGGCACACACCTATAGTCCCAGCTACTCAAGAGGCTAAGGCGGGAGGATTGCTTGTGCCCAGGAGTGAGAGACTTCAGCAAGCCTGGGCAACAGAGTAGACCCGTTCTCCCAGCTGAGAATAGGTGGGGTCAGTATTGGTTCCTATGGCAGAAAGAATAAAGGCATGGAGAGAGACCAGTCTGCTGCAGGATGCTAGCAAGAAGTAGTTGTTTCATCAGTGTAACCTGGCTTATTGTACCCTGAATGAATCCCCAACAATAAAAAAAAAAAATAATAACAATAAAAAAAAAAGAAGTAGTTGTTTCCCAGAGGTTATTTAACCATGTACTGATAATGGACGTTTGAGTTTTTTTCATCTTAAATCATAATAAATAAAGCCTCAGTAAATTTCCTGGTACATACACATGGTATAATCGTTATGCCTTTATGAAAGTCTGTGGGTAAGTCTATAACATAGACCCTTAGAAGTGATTTTTCTTTCTTTGCTTTTTATAATCTCCATCCTGATTTACAATGGTTTGACCAAAATCTCTTTATTTCTGGGATACTCCTACCACCAATTTGAAAGTTATGCGTGGCTCTGCACCTGTGGCTCAAGCGGCTAAGGCGCCAGCCACATAACACCTGAGCTGGCAGGTTCAAATCCAGCCCCAGCCTGCCAAACAATAATGACGGCTGCAACCAAAAAAATAGCTGAGCATTGTGACGGGTGCCTGTAGTCCCAGTTACTTGGGAGACTGAGGCAGGAGAATCGCTTGAGCCCAGGAGTTGGAGGTTACTGTGAGCTGTGATGCCACGGGCACTCTACCCAGGGTGACAGCTTGAGGCTCTGTCTAAAAAAAAAAAAAGAAAAGAAAAGAAAATTATACATTATATGCCCACCACTTTAGTGCTTACACCTAAACTTTAATCATGTGCACTTGATGTAGGAAGTCCAAAATTATTAATGTATCTATTCTTCTTCAAATAGTATAACAGCCTCATGTTTTCATTTCAACTGTTGTTTATATTCTATATCATTGTTGCCTAGTATTTTAATCTGCCTTGTTTACATACTCTGATTAATGATTCTGAGGGTTTTTTTTTTTTTTTTTCTTTAAGAGAAAAGGTCTGCTATTTTGTGCAGGCTTTTCTTGGGCTCCTGGACTCTAGCAATCCTCTTGCTCAGCCTCCCAAATAGCTAGGACTATAGGTGCATGCCACCAAGCCCAGCTAATATTTTATTTTATTTTATTTCATTCTTTTAGAGATGGGGTCTTGCAATTTTGTCCAGGCTGGTCTCAAACTTCAGGGCTCAAGAGATCCTCCTGCCTTGATCTCCCAAAATGCGAGTATTTTAAGTGTGAGCCACAGTGCCCTGCCTATTACTAAGTGTTCCAAGTTCGATGTTTCATTTATAATTTTTCCGCTTGGTTGACTAATACTTCTCAGATATCATTTTTTTCTCAATTCAAGTTGTTTTATCCTGAAGTAAATCTGTCTGTAGTTCTTTTCACAAGAGTCCACACACAGTGCGCACTCTCAGTCTTTGCATGAATTGGGAATCCTGAGTTGCCATGAGCTCTTCGTGGATGGTCCCAGTCGTTATGAGGAACTTTAGGGTTGATTTCACTCACTTCCCAAAACCATCTCCCCAGCTTCCCTGTAACTTCCCCCTTCAGTACTTCTGGAGGAGACACACGCATGGAGTCCAGGAACCAAACCAGCGCATCTGAATTCATCCTCCTGGGGCTTTCTGAGAAGCCAGAGCAGGAGACTCTTCTCTTCTCTCTGTTCCTCTGCATGTACCTGGTCACGGTTGTAGGGAATTTGCTGATCATCCTGGCCATCAGCACAGACTCCCATCTCCACACGCCTATGTACTTCTTCCTAGCCAACCTCTCCTTGGTGGACCTCTGCCTGGTGACCGACACCGTCCCCAAGATGCTGGTGAGCATCCAAAACCGGAGCAGGTCCATCTCTTACCCTTGCTGCCTGACCCAGATGTACTTTTTCCATTTCTTTGGCATCATGGACAGTGTCTTGATAGCCGTGATGGCTTATGACCGGTTCGTGGCTATTTGCCACCCCTTGCACTATGCCACCATCATGAGCCCGGGCCTCTGTGGCCTGCTGACCGGAGGTCCATGGGTGTTTTCTTGCTTCATCTCCCTCACCCACATCCTCTTGATGACCCGCCTGGTTTTCTGTGGCAACAATGAGCTGCCACACTACTTCTGTGACCTCACGCCCCTTCTGCGACTCTCATGCACAGACACGACCATCAACAGGGTCTTCGTGCTCGTGGTGGCAGGGGCCGTGATAGCCATCCCATTCATCTATATCCTGGCCTCCTACGCTCGCATCCTCGCAGCTGTGATGAAGGTCCCCTCCGCAGGCGGCAGAAGGAAAGCTTTCTCCACTTGTAGCTCCCACCTGTCCGTGGTCGTCCTCTTCTATGGGACCACCATTGGGGTCTATCTGTGCCCGTCTTCTGTCCGCACGGCCGTGAAGGAGAAAGCTTCTGCCGTGATGTACACAGCAGTCACCCCTATGCTGAACCCCTTCATCTACAGCCTCAGGAACAGAGACCTGAACGGGGCCCTGAGGAAGCTCAGTAACCGAAAGATCGCCTCATCTTCCTGAGTGCCAGGATGCTGGGGAACTAACTTCCAGGGAGTAGAATCTAAATGAATGGGGATCGTGGGCTGACACTGGAGGAGTAGTTGCTTTGAGTTTTGAATTGCAGAAGTTTAAAAGGAAATCTCAAGATGGCCTTGTAACAGTTTCCCCAAATACCAGAACCAGTAAGGATCTTCTGAATGTGTCTCTAACCATCTTCCTCAGAAAGATAGTCACGACCCTGCTGGATTGGGTTTGCCTTGGTTCAGAATCCGTTTAGCACTCTAGAAGTACTTATTGAGTAGTTATTTGTATTTGCTATTAGATGCTAGCCATAGAGTAGTGAACAAGAGAGCAGGACCCTAATGTTTGAATTTATAGTTGAATGTGGGAGAAGAGATTATCAGACATGGGGTTACAACAAAATAAAATATGGAGCATGGAGACTGGCGCGGTGGCTCATGCCTATAATCCCAGCACTTGGGAGGTTGAGGCAGGTAGCTCGCCTGAGCTCACAGGTTCGAGGCCAGCCTGAGCCAGAGCAAGACCCCATCTCTAAAAATAGCTGGGTGTTGTGGCAGGTGCCTGTAGTCCCAGCTACTTGGGAGGCTGAGGCATGAGAATCACTAGAACCTAAGAGTTTGAGGTTGCTGTGAGCTACGATGCCACAGCACTCAACCCAGGGTGACCAAGAGAGACTCTGCTTCAAAAAAATAAAATAAAAAATAAGTAAATAAAATATGAAGCATTTCTGGAGGGGAGAATCTGGGTAATCTTCCCAGGGGGCTCGGCCCAAAATCCAAAGGACAAGGTGATATTGTCTATGTGAAAATAAGAAGAAAGAGCATCTCAGACAAAGAACACCATGTGAGAAAATGTTGGAGGATAAGAGACAGAAAAGGATGCATCTGAGAAGTGGAAATTCTAGGGGTGGTGAAACACTTGAAGAATGCTAGGTAAAGAGGTTTTTTGAACCAACCTGAGGGTTTGATCTTCCTCCTAAGAACCAGGAAGTTAACCTCAAACTTTCAGGGATCAGAGTCAGGGAACGGGTGGATAAGATGCATGCCCCATCACCCCTGCCACTGCCAACTCTAGGAGTGAGATAAGGTACACGCTAGGGGAAAATTCTGAAGGCACAAGGAGGAAGGAGAGGAAAAGATTCCTTTTCAAAGAGAACAAGTTATCACCATCTGATTGGCATATATCTTCTCAGCCAAAGAGAAACTGCTAATCACTTGAGTCATCAGTCTCTAAACCAGAAGGAAACTGAGGCGTACACACCTGTGGGGTGCAAATAAGGAGTGACACTGCTTATAGCTGACGTGACATCTGTCCATTGCATGCTTTTGCAACATGACCATGTTTCTTTGATTTGTCTCATTTCATCATTCTAAAGTCTCTAGGAAAGAAACAATTATATTTTATGTCTATTGTGGAGTAATTCTCATGTTTGAAGATTTACATCTAAAATGGAATGATGGGACAGTGCCTGTGGCTCAGTGAGTAGGGCTCCAGCCCCATATACCAAGGATGGCGGGTTCAAACCCAGCCCTGGCCAAACTGCAACAAAAAATAAATAAATAAATAAATAAAAATAAAAAAATAAAATGGAATGAGCAATGACTTTAAGGGTGCCAGAAATTTTCATATGGTGCTAAGGAGCTGATATTAAGTAGAATGGCTTTGAGCAATTTTACATCTTACTCACTTTTGTACCTTTTTTTCCAAAAGAACTAAATTCTAATTTTTTAAGCAAACAAACAGAACTTCAGACTTGGCCTTGCAAAAAAGAATTTCTCTTTTCTTTTCTTTTCTTTTCTTTTCTTTTCTTTTCTTTTCTTTTCTTTTCTTTTCTTTTCTTTCTTTCCTTCCTTCTTTCCTTCCTCTTTTTCTTTCTTTCCTTCTTTCTTTGTTTTCCTTCATTTTTTTCTTTTTAGAGACAGGGCCTTGCTCTGTCACTCAGACTAGATCCAGTGACATCATCATAGCTCACGGCAGCCTCAAACTCCTAGGCTCAAGCAATCCTCTTGTCTCAGCATCTCAAGTAGATGGGATTACAGGCATGCATCCCCATGCCTAACTTTTTAATTTTTTTGTAGAGATAAGGTCTTACTATGGTGAGACCAAACTGGTCTCAAACTCCTAGGCTACAGCAATCCTCTTGTCCAAGCCTTCCAAAGCAGTGAGATTACAGGCATGAGCCATTACACCAGCCATATTTCTATAAGTAAAAACATAAGTTGGAGAGACAAAGAAAATTCACTTTCTGGTAGATTTTCTGGTAAATAAAACACAGAGTTTATGAATCTTGGAAGGGATCAGGAGGATCACTTGAGGCCGAGAGTGAGCTGTAGTGAGCTATGATTACACTTAGGAATAGCCACTGTGCTCCAGTGTGGGCAATGTAGCAAGATCCCATCTCTTAAAAAAAATTATTAATAAAATAGACAGGAATATTGGAGTTTGGCACAGGGAGTCCAGAAAGCACATAAAAGTTAAACCACATCTCTCTGTCCTTATAATTTCTCTCCCTCCTTCTGCCATATATATGCAAGTAGTTACAGTCCTGGTTATAAAAGGGTTGGAATTGCCAGAGGCTTGGGAAATTATTACTAATTGGGGGCTCCTAGAAATTTGTCAAAACCTCTCTTTCTGTATCAAGCTTGAGCTGAAGCATTTATTTAGCCCTTTCCTCCATTGTGGGACAGAATATGCTACAGGCATCAATAAAAATCTCTTAAGATTCTGTCAGCCCAACAAAAAGATCTCTGTCTTATTCTGTGTTTAAAAATAAGTGCCACACTTCAGCAGAAATTCATTCAGGCAGCATTTGCAATATCAACTTCCACCATTCATTGGCATCAGTATATGTTTTTTCAATCACTCAACGAATATTTACTGAGTTTCTACTCTATGTCAGCTATTATTCCAGGCACTAGGGATAGAGTGCTAGACAGGAGAAACAAAAATCCCTTCCCTGTGACTGCAAAAGGGGCGGCACAAGAAAATTTTGGGAATGATGGTACTATTGCATATCCTGATTACAGAGGAGCCACTTTGAAGGGGTCAAATTTTTATATATATATATATTTCTTCTAGGACATGGGGTATTGTTCTATTGCCCAGGCTGAATGCAGTCGTGTTGGCTTAGGTCACTGTAGTATTGAAATCCAGGGCTCAAGCAATCCTCCTGCTTCTCCCCCGACCCCCACCCCCGATCCCCACCCCTCCGAGTAGCTGGATCTATAGATATGCACTGCCATGCCTGGTTGTTTTGCTTTATTTTAGTTTTATTATTTTATTTTAGAGATGACATCTTCCTATATTGCCAAGGCTGCTCCTTGAGCTCGTGGCTTCCAGCAATCCTCCAGCTCAGGCTCCCAAAGTGTTGGTATTACAGATGTGAGCCATCACACCCAGCCACAGAAACTGAAATTTTTAAATGGTATTTTTGTGCAGATTCCAAAATGTCTACATGGGATCAAACTCCACAAACTATATACTCATACCAAAAAAATCAGTTTTACTGATGTTAATATTGAAACATAAAGTTATTAAACAATATGAAACAACCCTTCCCAATCCAATAGGTAAAATGACAAAAAAACAAGTACTTAAATGAAGCAAATAATTACCAACATGGGAAAAGGTCTTCTAAGGCAAAATGCAGGGTAGTATAGCTGAGAGCCTCTCTGCTAAGATAACTCCTGAGATGAGAACTGGATCTGGCCAAGAAAGGAATATTTCTGCAAAACGGTAACCAGACAAAGGAACTGACATGCAAAGTCAGGAACAAGTTGGCATTTAAAAATATTTTCAAAAATGGACCTTATTAATTTTTTTTTTTTTTTTTGAGACAGGAGCTTTCTCTGTTGCTCAAGCTAGAGTACAAAGCCATCACCACAGCTCACTGCAGCCTCTATCTAATTCCTGGATTTAAGGGATCCTCCTGCCTCAGCCTCTCAAGTACCTGGGACTACAGGCATGCACTGCTATGTCTGGCTAATTTTTCTGTATTTTGTATTTCTGTATTTTTGTATTTTGTGCCTCCCTCTTGCTTCTGCTGGTCTTGGACTCCTGAGCTCAAGCAATCCTCCCACTTCGGCCTCCCAGAATGCTGGGATTACAGGTGTGAGCCACCATGCACAGCCCACGGTTTTTATAATCTAATACATATCGGAAGTGACATTCCTTCACGAACAGGTAAAGAAGATGTGGTCTGTAGAAACAAAAGCCATAATAAAGAATGAAATTCTGTCATGGATGGAAATGGAGGTCATTACATTAAGAGAAATAAGCCAGCCACAGAAGACAAATACCACATGTTCTCTCTCATAGGTGAGAGCTTAAAAAGTGGATCTCCTGAAGATAGAGAGTGGATTAACAGTTACCACGGTTACCAGAGGCTCAGAAAGGGGAGGTGACGATGAAGAGAAGTTGGTTGAGGGGAACAAAAATACAATTAGAAGGAATACAGTCCAGTGTGCATTAGACCAGTAGGTAAATTATAATTAACAATAATTTATTGTACATTTAAAAATGGCTAGAAAAGAAGATTTGGAATGTTCCCAACACAAGGAAATGGTAAATGTCTGAGGTGATGGATGTCCTAAATACTCTGATGTGATCATTACACATTGTAAATATCTATTAAAATATCACACATACCCCATAATATGCACAACCATCACACAACCACAAAAATAAAACTTTGTGTTTTTTTTTTTGCAGTTTTTGGCCTGGGCTGGGTTTGAACCCACCACCTCTGGTATATGGAACTGGCACCCTACTCCTTTGGGCCACAAGCGACACCCAAATTAAAACTGTCTTTAAAAAGTGGCATCCCCCACTTTTTCTGTATTCTACTTTTTGGAAGCCCACCCCAGAGGCAGGGGATTATACAAGCAGTAATATCAACAGGTGAGGGTTTGGACAACCTAGGTCATCATAGAGGCTGTCTACCACCACAGCATTCTCCTGGCTGGCATCTTTTTCAAGCAGATCAACCCATGGTGTCATGGTGCTGATTGGACATATCCAGAAAAATTAATGAAAGAATGGATTTTATTTCATTTTACTTTTTTTTCTTTCCCAGACAGAGTCTCACTATGTTGTCCTGGGTAGAATGCTGTGACATCACAGCTCATAGCAACCTCAAACTCTTGGGCTTAAGCGATTCTCTTGCCTCAGCCTCCCAAGTAGCTGGGACGACAGGTGCCCACCACAATGCCCGGCTATTTTTGTAGTAGTAGTAGTATTTGTTGTTGTAGTTGTCATTGTTACTTCAAGCTGGCTGCACGTGGCCAGCACCCTACCCACTGAACTATGGCACCACCTATTTCATTTTACTTTTATTAATAGTTCAAGGGTAGACTGAATGCAAGAATGGATTTTTTTTTTTTTTTTTTTTTTTTTTTCAACAGTCTAGCTCTGTAACCCCAGCTGCAGTGCAGTGATGCCGTCACAGCTCACTGCAGTCTCAAACTCCTGGGCCCAAGGGAAGCTTCTGCCTCAGGCTTCCGAGTACCGGCACATGGCACAATCCTCCGCATTTTTCTTTTCTTTTCTTTTTTTTTTTTTTTTTTAGTAAAGACTGGGTCTTGCTCTTGCCTAAGCTGCTCTCAAACTCCTGAGTGCAAGCACCCTTCCCATCTCGACCTTCCAGAGTGCTGGGATCATAGGCGTGAGCCACAGCTTTGGGCCGGAAGAGTGGATTTTAAGTGTTCTCACCACCCACACACTCAGAAATGTGTGTGTTCACTAGCTTTATTTAGTCATTCCACAAGTTAAAAATCTATCAAACAATCCCATTGTATCTCATAACCATATACAACTACTATTCGTCAATGAAAATGAAACAAAAATTAAAAATTAAAAAAGTAGGGCAGCGCCTGTGGCTCAGTGAGTAAGGCGCCAGCCCCATATGCCGAGGGTGGCGGGTTCAAACACAGCCCCGGCCAAACTGCAACAACAACAACAAAAAATAGCCGGGCGTTGTGGCGGGCGCCTGTAGTCCCAGCTACTCGGGAGGCTGAGGCAGGAGAATCGCTTAAGCCCAGGAGCTGGAGGTTGCTGTGAGCTGTGACACCATGGTACTCTACCAAAGGGCCATAAAGTGAGACTCTGTCTCTATAAAAAAAAATAAAAAAAAAAACATTAAAAAAGTAAAAGGACACAGAATGGTGGACTTGACTTGGTGCAGTTCCAAATACAGACACACGGGAGCAGCAGACACTCACAGTTAAGCTGTGTTGGGCCCCTCAGGCCCCGTGAATGGTAGTTTACAGAGAGCTTCCTGGGGCCTGGCACAGCCATTTTGCTTAATCCTGGTTCCTTAGCCCCCACCTGACCTCAGTCCTTTGTGGTTGACCACAAGTCCACAGCCCCAGTGCTTCCCGAGTTGGAGCACATTGGGAAAGGGTTGAGAAGTGTTCCAAATTTCCCACCCCACTCTCTAGGAAGTCTGAGTCTTTGCCTCATCCAGGAAGGGGTAGTCCAAGGTGTTCAGAAAGGAAAAGTCCACAGTGCCTTTGTGGTGTCAGAAGAACGGGGGTGGGGGGAGATGCCATCATAATTAAAAATAACATAACATAGGCCCAGCATGACCACTACAGGTGCCAGCAATTTGGGAGGCTGAAGCAGGAGGCTTATTGGAAGCTAAGAATTTGAGACCAGCCTGGGCAATGTGGCAAGATGCCATTGCTATAAAAAGTAAGGAAAATTTTTTCTGTGGTCCCAGCTACTCAGGAGGCTAAGGCAGGAGTATTGCTTGAGACCATGAGTTGGAAGTGGCAGCAAGCTATGATGACAGCATTGTATTCCAGGCTGGGTGACAAAGCAAGACCCTGTCTCAAAAAAAAAATAAAAATAAAAATAAATAAATACAGCAACTACAGATATTAATGGCACCATCTGAGAGGTAGAAACCAGGACAGCATTTGGAGGGTAGGGCCAGGGTAAGGGACAGGGGCAGTATTGACAGTACAATTAAGTGGTTAGCGCATCTCTACTCCTGACAAGTGCTGGGCCGGGGAATAGAACTGATGACTTGGTAAACCAACAGACACATCATTATTTTTCTTGAGCAAACATTCTAGTGTTAAAGAGTCCACAAATATAATAAACAGGTAAATCAAGGAAGAGATTTGATCACATTTTTTAAAAGTAATGGAAGGGGCGGTGCCTGTGGCTCAATGGGTAGAGCACCAGCCCCATATACTGAGGGTGGGGGGTTCAAACCTGGCTCCAGCCGAACTGCAACAAAAAAATAGCTGGGCCTTGTGGCGGGTGCCTGTAGTCCCAGCTACTCAGGAGGCTGAGGCAAGAGAATCACCTCAGCCCAGTAATCGGAGGTTGCTGTGAGCAGTGTGATGCCACGGCACTCTACCGAGGGCAATAAAGTGAGACTCAGCAGCCTCTCAAAAAAAAAAAAAAAAAAGAAGAAGCAAAGGAAGAGGGTTAAAGTATTAAGGATGACACTTAGGTTGTGGTTTTCTGCTTCGCAACTCTAGCAAGATAGAGTTCATGTATCACCTACTTACGGAACACAAGTCAATGGTTTTTAATACAATATACAGAGGTGCCAAAAAAGTCGTAGCTCAATGGGTAGGGGGCCGGCCACATACACTCAGGCTGGCGGGTTTTAACCTGGCCTAGGCCAGCTAAACAACAATTGACAACTGCAACAAAAATAGTTCAGTGTTGTGGAGGGTGCTTGTAGCTACTTGGAGGCTGAGGTAAGAGGCTGTGATGCCAGATCACTCCACCAAGGGCGACAAAATGAGAGTCTGTCTCAAAAAAAAAAAAAAAAGTATCACATTTTAAGAAGGGAAAAAACCTGTATGAAAATTGTGATATTCAAGTCACATTTGATTTCTACAACTATATAGAGATACAAGATACAATTTACAAGATAACAAATGTTATCAGTGTTATTGAGTATTGCAGCTTTAATCATTTTTCTTAAATTGTGTATACATTTTCTTAAATTGTGTATACATTTTTTTTTTTTTGGCACCTTCTGTATTCACAGAGCTGTAAGGCCATCACCACTCCATTTTGTTTTGTTTTGTTTTTTGAGACAGAGGCTCACTTTGTCACCCTCAGTAGAGTGCTGTGGGGTCATAGTTCACAGCAGTGCTGTGGGGTCACAGCAAGTTTAAACTCTTAAGCTTAAGAGATTCTCTTGCCTCAGCCTCCTGAGTAGCTGAGGCTCCAGGCACCTGCCACAATGCCCAGCTATTTTTAGAGACATGGTCCTGCTCTGGCTCAGGCTGGTTTCAAACCTGTGAGCCCAGGCAATCCACCCTCTTTGGCCTCCCAGAATGCTAGCATTACAGGTATGAGCCACCGTGCCTGGCCACCACTTCCTATTTTGAAAACATTTTCATTATCCCCCAAAGAAATATCATACTGAGAGGTCAAAGACCAAAAATAAAACAGACAAAAGACAAAAGGAAAATAGGATCCAGGCTCTGTGTGGGCAAACATGGCCTATTACTCCACCCTGGTGAGGGTGAGCTGAGTTTGAGAAGGAAGTCAGCACACGGGTCAAGAAGGAGGGGACTTTAAACGTCAGGAAGGTGGGGGTCAGGGTGTTCCCTTTCCTGGGCTGGACATCTGTTGGAAGGGTGGGGGTTGGCCCGTTTACCTTTCCCAGGTGGGACATCCGGTGGGGGAGGGTTGAGGCTGGATTCCTTTAGGCAGGTCCACCCTATTTGGGTGGCTTTGATCCTATCACACACCTATTTGGAAGCACTCCTCATTTCACTCCATCTCCCCATCCCCCAAGTCCCAAGCAACCACCAATCCATGTTCTGTATTGTAGATCTGCCCCTTCTGAACATTTCACATAAATGGAATCACATGCTGTGTGTCCTTCCGTGTCTGGATTCTCTCCCTGGGCACGACATTCTCGAGGTCCAGCCACTCTGCAGCCTGTGTCAGAGCCTCGTTCTTTCTGTGGCTGTAACATTCCACTGCGTGGATGGACCACGTTGTGTTTATCCGTTCTTCCCTGGAAGAGCATTTAGCTTGCTTCCACTTTGGGAGGCTGTTATGAATAAGGCCCCTATGAACGTTTGCATCTCAGTTTTTGTGCAGACAAGATTGCAGTTTCAAATAAGGTGCAGTTTCAAATATGGGGAGTCCTTGTAGAGAAAGTGACATTGTCCTGGAGACCTCCCAGAATGCAAGGGGAAGCCAGGTGAACAGATGCAGGACTGGTGGTGCGGTAATGTGATCACTTCCGAAAATGAAGATGTGACCATGTTAACAGAGATCCATAATGACCTGTTTTCTTCTGGGGTCATTCTTCTTTCCCTAAGAAAATCAGAGCCATTCCCAGAAATGACTAAGACCTCCTGAAGCACAAAGAAAGAGAGGGAAGAATAATGAACCCAGGGAGGGTGACTCAGTCACCAGAAAGGGAAGTGGCGCATGGGCCTCAGAAAGCTCAGGAAACTGCCACTGCCTGCCTGTGAGGCCTGGAACTCCCCCGGGGGAGTTGGAATCTCACCACACCTCCCCTTCCTCCCTCTAAACTCATCCAGCACCTCAGGCCTGAGTTTAAAAATCCTGCCTTGCCACCAATCCCACCTCTGCCCCCTCCCCCACCTAATGCAGGTGTCAGGTGTCCTCACAAACTAAGGATTTACAAAAGGTCACATTCCCCTGCTCCTCTGGAAGTTTTCCAGGGAGGGTCTTAACCTCCTGTCCTCCTAATTGCTGTGTCCCCAGCCCCCAGCAAGCCTACAGCACAGGGCTCACCACTAACAGACTTTCTCTCTCAGCGCTGCCAGTCAGGGAAGGGCCTGGGCCTCCCTCCAACCCCCAGCTCAGGAATGTTTGCATTATCAGGAGAGAGTCAGGTTTCAGCAAGAATCTGAGAAGATCATCCAGGGAGCATCTGAAGCAAGGTGAAAGGTAGGGAGGGGAGTTTTCCTTTAGAACAGAGCACAGAAAGGGGCCTGAGCTGAGCTGGTTGGCAATAAAGTCCATAACCCCTTCCTTCCCAGGTCTTTCAGAGTAAAGGGAGAAAGTCCTCTTGAGAATTAGTCATCTTGGGGGCGGTGCCTGTGGCTCAAAGGAGCAGAGTGCCAGCCCCATATGCCAGAGGTGGTAGGTTCAAACCCAGCCCTGGCCAAAAACTAAAAAAAAAAAAAAAGAAAAGAAAAGAGAATTAGTCATCTTATACCAGCTGCCTGTGCCCTCTTGGGAGTCCCAAATTCTACGGAAAATCCCACAAAAGCCAGGAGCCTCCTCCTTGAATAAATGCACATTTGTGGATGCTGCAACCAGTCCCTTGTTTCCGTGGCTGAGCACAACCGGTGTGTGGGTCTACAAAGACAGATCAAGTAATTCCAATGAAAATTTAGTACCCAAATTGACAAGTGCTGTCTGTGTAAAATACACACGAAATTTTGAAGGCTGAGTATGCAAAATAAAGGATGTAAACTATCTTGTTATTAAGTAATGTGTTACGTTGATTATATGTTGAAGTGATAGTTTTTGAAATTTTTTTTTTTTTTTTTTTTTTTATTAAATCATAGCTGTGTACATTGATATGATCATGGGGCATCATATACTAGCTTCATAAACCATTTGACACATTTTCATCCCAATATTCAACATAGCCTTCCTGGCATTTTCCCAG